>VKOC01024220.1:0-42965 GCA_009364415.1 Spea multiplicata | reverse complement strand
AGCGTGGAGTGGCATATGTGGGAGGCAGCGTGGAGTGCTGTGGTAGGCAGCGTGGCATATGTGGGAGGCAGCGTGGCATGGAATGTCCGGGAGGCAGCGTGGCATGTCCGGGAGGCAGCGTGGCAAGCCTGGGCTCAAATGTGCATAAACTGGGGGGGCAGGTTGGGAAATAAAGACACGAAATGCATTTTATCAAAGTTTTTTTTTATTCTGCTGTTTGTATTTAACATCATTTGTTTATTAAATTATTTCAAATAAAAAAATGTACATTCATTTTTTTATCCGATTAATCGATTAATCGAAAAAATAATCGGCCAACTAATCGATTATTAAAATAATCGTTAGTTGCAGCCCTATACCTTTTTATATAATTTTCTTATATTTAAGCAATTTGCTTAAGATAAAATAGAGTGCCATTAATATTGTACTTGTACTTAAATTGAATTTTGGATTTTGTCACTTTTCACCATCATTATAGGTACGTTATGCTCTTATGACTTGAAGTGTATTGACAAAGTGCATATTCATTCTTTGGGTCAAGTCATGTTATAGTTGCATACATGCTTTTATACAATCTGTTGCAAGTGCTTGTATGCAATCAACACAAAGACATATACAACTAATTTTTCTTTTTTGCTCTAGGGGAACAAATATTTAGTAACAAGGTCCTATATCTGCTCCTTGGGTAGTAATATTAAAAATTCCAACAGCAAGCTCTAAATTGGAGATCAGGTGTACCAGACAGAACTATGGCAAGGAATCCTACTTATGAGTGTGGAGTCCCCTGGCTAATACCCATAGTACATACGTTTTATTGTAGGGAAAACAGCTTCAACTCATCATCGCAACCAGATCAACTCATCCCCATCCAAGCAATCCTCTCCTATTGTCTCACTTCCCCCTCAACCACCGACTAGATTGTAAGCTCACAAGAGCAGGACCCTCTTCTCCTTTGCACCAGTTTGTTATTGTATGCGTTTATAAATTGTTCTAATGAATGTAACAGCGCTGCGGAGTCGGCCGGTGTTTTATAAATAAATGTAATGGAATACACAAATCTAACACATTAACTATTAAGTATTACATAGGATGAGATGAAGCAGGTTAATTAAAACATACTTTTTGTATTATTATTATGTTTTTTTTGTTTGTTTTTTTTTTTTTAATATGGGCATTCCAGATAACCCAACTGTAGGTGCATGGAGCTCAGTACAATGTTTGCTCCTTGTCTACAAAAAAACCCCCAGAGGACTAGTATATTAAAAGGGCTACTTACTGTACAATTGCTCTTTAACAATGTTTCCACTTTGTAAGGTTAAACTTTTGCTATTCAACTTCAATATGAAATGAAATCCGTCTCTCTAACTATCTGCCGTCTCTTTAGCGGACATGTTTGTGCATGAAGAAGGTGGTCCAGAACCCGACTGGGTAGAAACTGAAAGGGAGCAGTTTGCAGACTTCCGAGACCTTAACAAGGACGGCAAAATGGATAAAGATGAAATCAGGCACTGGATTCTGCCTCAGGACTATGATCATGCGCAGGCTGAAGCCAGACATCTGATCTACGAATCTGACCAAAACAAGGTAGGCATCTTGACGCATTCATCAAAAAGCAACAGTAATCATTCGTTATCAGCATGCAATATATTGAACTTTTTGGTTCAAAATGAAAACACCTTAGTTAACACGCAGGGGAGAGCGATCTCGGGGCTGTTGGTGGGTGTCAACTATAGGTAATTTTGATAAATTCTTTAATCTCTGCTAAACTTGTGAAAGTATGTTTTCTCTCTAAAAATATATATTTACACATCCGATGAGCTCAAGGAGGTCCTATAACCTCAATGAATATAGTAGAGCAAAGGCATAGTAGATCTATAAAAGACAAAATTAGTTTTTGGCTTTGCACAATTTCTATTTATCATTTCTTAAACATAATATATATACACCTTTCTTTTAAAGGACAAATTGTTAACGAAAGATGAGATCCTACAGAATTGGAACATGTTTGTCGGAAGCCAAGCTACAAATTATGGTGAAGACCTCACTAGAAATCACGATGAGCTGTGATTTAAAGACGCTGTGACGCTTTTTTTTTTTTTATTCACTTGGCTTTGTACTAAATTTCATAATATTTGCACAAACAAAAACTATACTATTTCCATTACCTCAGTACGGGTATAATACTTACCTTAGTATTCTAGCATTTGAAAAGGTTCTACAGACAGATTTTAATGTGATTACAGAAACTATATCTGGATTTGTGGACTTTTTTTTTTACGTAGATAGTTTTTGTTTGTTTGTTTTTTTTCTCACCATAAAGTGAGGAACGAATAGGACTGTTGAATGTTATAGCGGGCTGTTTACTTTGTAATAATTATGAAAACTTCTGCTCTGTACATAAAAATCTTTATAAAATATTGTCCTTTTGAGAGATTGTGAATAACTTTCATCTTTATATTACTGTATATTGTGGATAAAAATGTTTGTTATTTCTGTGCAGAACAAAACACCCTGTAATTCTTAAACAATAGTTTTCTTTGTTGAAATGTTTTCCTATTAACCATGTAAGTATTTTAATAAAATTTTAAAAATACTGTTGTGCTGTTTTGTGTATTTGGCAACCCCCCCAATCTCTGTCATTTAAGGCGAGATTTAAATTTACCTCTCTGAGGTCCCATATTTACCTAGGGACTACCCCAAGGGCTCGCTGCCTGGCACCCCCTCTGCGACACCTGGCACATCCCTCCATACTGTTAAAGAGCCATTTAGGGAGTCGGCCTAGGCCAGAATACGCCACGGCCTCTTTGGCAAAAAAAAAACAAAACCAAAAAAACTGGTGAGCCATATTTTGGAGAGCAATAGGACATGTTCCAAAATGGGTAACTTATATGGGGGAAAAAATGGTTAGGGCATAGACGGGAGTGGCTGGGGTTATTGAATGGGCGCTCTGTGTTTGGGGGGCCACAGCATGCCTAAGGCCCCAGCCCTGTACATAGTAAACAATTTTCTTACCAGATCTTCTAAGAATAGGCAAGGTGGTCAAATATGATTCCTAAGATATAAATCGCCATATTACATGATCATATCCCATAGTGGTCCCCTTTCTGGGCTTTGAGACCTGGTAGCCCCGTTACAGACTTTTAGGCCTAGTAGCCCCGTTGTAAGCATTGGGCTGGGCAATGAGAGGAGCCATGGGATGCTATGGTGGGAGAGGCATGGGGTGAAATGGGTTCGGGGGCACTGTCCTTAGGTTTGTACTGACCCCCAAGACCTTTTAATGACATCCCTGATCATATCTAGTGTTGATCTCCTAATATAATACCAGCAATGACAAAACCAAATGTTACCGTAAAGAAACCAAACAACTCTCGGTAGGTTAACGCTTTAGTAAAAAACGTGCAAATATTTGTGGCTGATCACCATATTTTCCTAATTAAGATATCAATGTCCTTTTCAGTGTAATTATTGAACCCTCTTCCCCCGAGTGACCGTGACAATAATAAAACATTTTAGTAATAAAATACTGCACTTGTTACTTGCAGGTAAATATCAGATCACCCAGCCAGAGTGAATTTAATTATTCCACGGATAGTTGGAGAATTTATGCCTCCCTATATCATTCGTAAATTGCATACATAAAAATTAAGTCAGTCTGAGAAGCAAGATAAACTGAGAATAATTGGGCAGAGCATTAATACACTGATAGATGTTCTAATTTGGATTGCCTATACTTAGGAAACTGTTCTGCTTTTATGCAGAGGCCGATTTCCTTCATATGATAGCCGCCCGATTCGTAGTGTTATGGTGTTAATCCAAATTTCACGTGGCATCTCTCTGTAGAAAGTCCATAGGAGAATAAAGTCAATGTGCAGCAAGATTGTCAAATTAAGGGCCTCAACCTGTACTTGACTCCAGGTTGACTCCAGCCTCCCTGATTTGCCCCAGACCCTCGAAATGGCTTTTGTGGCCCGCTACATGAGATTTGGCCCTTGTGGTCTGCCACTTGTGTCTGGACCTTGTGGGTTCCTGGGATTGGGGCCTAGTGGTCCCCTTTGGGACCTCATAGTCTCTTTACAGACTTTTAGGCCCCATTGTAAGCATTGGGCTGGGCAATGAGAGGAGCCATGGGATGCTGTGGTGGGAGAGGCATGGGATGAAACGGGTCATCCCCGGTGACATTTGATCTATGTACCTGCTAGCAAACTTTGTCCTTCTTTGATCCAGATCCCCTTTTCCTCCCCTGATGTCCCTCTTGTGTAGGAACTCAGAATATTTGCTGGGTATGAGAGTGTCGCGGGGTTCTACAACCCTAAACATCACAATAGCGTTCATAGTAGAAACAAATGAAAATATGTTTACAAATTAAACCATGTGCATAAATAACACTATTATTCCGCTAACTCCCATATCGATCGATACGTCACATTATCACATAAAAAGTCAAACATCTGGGGATGGCCAGTCCATATTAATCGTGGTCTTAAATCCTGCTTAAGACTTTACCGCCTGAAACTTCGGACTCTTGGGGTTGCTCGTGACACTGCGATGAAAAACTAAAATTCATGGAACGCTTTTTAGACGTGGAAATTACCCCCTGTAGCAGACTGCACCTGTCCCTCACGCCAGCGGAAGTCAGCAGCGGTCTCAGCGGGGCATACATTTACAGCCGAAAATTCACACCATGATGTATAATCTTCTAGTTGTAATTTTATGGCAAGACAGGAGGCTTCATATTTGCATAACTTCTTTACTCCAAAACCTCCAGCAGCAAAGAAACAGTTAACATGTAATAAAAAGTGACCAATAGGAAAACAGGAAAAAGTTCATAAATATCACTCCAATACAATCCCACTTCCTCTTCTTTGCTGCTGGCCTCCAGGTGAGCACTCTCTATGCTAGCGTGCTACTCTGTAGGGCTAGTTTGACATTCATTACATATATATATATTTGATGTTCATTTATTTCATCTGTACACTTCATTTTATATGTGTGTTTTTTCTCTATTTCTATATTTGGGTTTATTCCCTTGGTTGTTTTTTACCCATCTCCTCTTTTTTGCCTACATTTATTTATGTCCTATTTAAACTTATTTTTCTTATCAATTTGGGTTTTTTTCTACCTAATTTCTGTTTATTTCTGTGTTTCTGCTGTCATCCTGCACTTTTTCCATATTTATTTGGTCTCTTCAGTACCTTGCCGTTACGGTTTTTTCACTAACTGCCATTTGTTTTTTTCTGTGACGCAGTTTTTTCTCTCTTCGCGCCTTTTTCGCCGCGTTGTTTGAGCGCGCGTTGGTTTTCCTTTAACGACGCGCGGCCGTTTGTTTCGTTCCGGCGGCGAGGTATATTTATACCTCTGCCGTCGGTTTGTTTATTTCGTTCGAGTGCGGGGTTTTATATGCAAACGATAAAACCCCGCTCTCTACGTTTTTTTCTTCGTGTTCGTTCACTTACCAACATACTGTACTTTTACTGGTACCCGCGTTGCAGCCTCTGAATAAGCTGTTCCGTGCGGTGGGAGGTTGACCACCTCCTGTTGTGAGGGTATTCCCCTCTGTATGCGTTCGGCACCGCGTTGCCGTTGTTTTCTGGACTACACACAGGCTTACATTAATTGAAATTAAAGTGACAAGCACATTTGTCTCTCACAAAATAAATTTAAAAAAAAAAAAAAAATTCCTATATTATATTTATTATTATTCTATGACATCATATGCAGGGACTTTACTGATTTTATTTAGGCTTTATGTCCCATTATAACTTTCATATGGCTGTTGACCCCTGGTGGGTAGGCCTTAATGCCTGATGTGATTTTTATGTCATAGACTGTTTATAGGGGCTGTTGCTCCATCTGATTGCATCTGATTGCAGTAGTCACTGCTCTGTATTTGGGTTTTTACCCTAAAAAGATATCAAAACAATATATAAAAAAAAAAAAAAATTAAGCCCTTTGACTGAATTTCTCTGGGCTTAGCGGATGACCCCCGCTTTTCTGTGCTTGTGTCCAACATATGTTCCTTTGTTTTTTCTCTTCAGATAATTGGTCACTATGTCTGACTCAGAGCTTCCTCAAATGCCCGCTACTCTCAAAGCTTGGCTTAAGGCCGCTTTAATGGAGTCATTGCCATCTGCATTGGCCTCTATTGATAGGGCCCCGGCGCCCCAGTCACTACCGCCAACTGGCGGATCTCCTCATGCTGAGGTTTCGGAATCTGATGACTCCAACTTACCTGTTGAAGAGTTTGATCGTCCACGCAAACGACTTTGGACCGAGGGGGAAGTCTCCCTCAAGGGCAAGGCTCCCCTTAAACGTCAAAAAGGTCCACGATCAGATCCCTCCTGTCCATCTGCGACCACTCTGGATCCTGCTGTGTTGGAGGACGATTATGATGTGGTGGATGAATGTTTGCCTGTGGTCTCCAGATCCACTTCACCTCCGGTTCTATCACAGTCTAAAGATGTGACGACAGACCTGCAGCCTTCTACCTCGGCTGCCGCACTGACGACTGAGATTCTGGATGCTGCCGGACTTCCCATGTTTGACCCACGGGTTTTACGTCATCCAAGATCTTCCGAATGGGCTCCTTCTGCGCATGTGGCCGAATTCATACGATTTTGGCTGCGGCGGCCACTGGAGAAAGAGGCGCGTCAAAAACTTCGTGCTGAATGCCCGAGACCTACGATCCCCGACAAGGTGGCTCAGACACCTGAATTTGACAGTACCTTTGTATCCTTCATGACGCGTAGTGGTCGTGATCCACGCAAAGGTATTGAACAAGGCCTCCGGACGGCACAAGACAAATTGCTCGATGTTATGGGTCCTCTGGCCCAGGTACTGTCTATCGCTGACGACGCCTTGAACGATGGCTCTCAACTGGATCCCCATTTAGTTAGAGAATGGGCCCAACGCTCAGTCTGCCTTCTGGGGAATGCCAACGCTGCTATTTCGGCTGAGCGCAGGAAGGCGGCATTGTTTAAGCTGGACACTAAGCTTTCTGAGCTGGCGCCCAAGGAACTGGGCCCTGAGGCCAAAGGCCTTCTTTTCGGTGATAAGTTCTTAAAAGAACTCAACCAACACGTTCACATCTTTACCTCACTAAATAAGGCGCAGACGTCTCTACGCAGGGTTTTCAGAAGCGAGAACCGTTTTTTGTCCAGGGCTGGTCGACAGAGGGGCCGGGTCACCAGCAGAGCTGCCTATCAGGGCAACAGGCCCAGATTCCAATATGATGCGACACGTCGCTTTCAATACAGGAACCCGCTCATCAGAGGTTCTACTAGAGGAAGAGGCACATCTTCATCCTTCAGAGGGAGATTTCCATCAGGTAAGGACCTCTATTTTTCTTCCTCATATTCCGGTGGCGGGGAGACTCGTACATTTTACTCACCGTTGGGAAGGTCTTACACGGGATCCTTGGGTACTTCAATGTGTCAGGGGTTTTCGCATAGATTTCCTGATGGCACAGGACCGGGATACCCTTCTCAAGGATACTCAGATGGCTGTCCAACTGTTCCAGTCCCTGGGTTTCATAATCAACGACAAGAAGTCGGACCTTTCCCCGTCCCAGTCGGTACTGTTCCTCGGTTTTCTTGTGGATTCCGTGGAGGCTGTTTTAAAACTTCCATCGGGAAAGCTGATTGCTATACGGAAGAATATACGCCGTATTCTTCGCTCCCAGTGTGTTTCCCTAAGGGACCTTGCGCGCATCCTGGGGTTACTTTCGGCCTCCATTCAAGCTATTTTCCCTGGCCCTTTACACTATCGAGCTATGCAACGTCTCAAGACGGCTTATCTACGTCGGTCGGATTCATACGACCAACCGATTCAGCTGACGGACGAGGTTCGGGTAGAACTACATTGGTGGCTACGTCACATGGATGCCTGGAACGGTCGGGCTATCTTCGGTCACGCTCCAGATTTTTATCTGGAGTCGGATGCCAGCCTACTTGGTTGGGGGGCGGCCTGCGAAAACTCGGCCACCGGCGGACTCTGGACGGAAGAAGAACGAGGGTTCCATATAAACTGCCTGGAACTTATCGCCGGCTCTTTTGCCATTCGCAGCTTCACCAAGAACATAACGCATTGTTCTTTGGTCCTCAGGATGGACAATGTTTCGGCCGTCCGCTACATCAATCGTTTAGGGGGCTCCAAGTCCAAGCTTCTGTCGGATCTCACCAGGGATCTGTATCAGTATTGCCTGGACAATCACCTTGCCATCAGGGCGGAGTATATCCCGGGAAAAGAAAATATGGTGGCGGATTGGTTTTCCAGGCATTGGAGGGATGTCAGCGACTGGCGTCTTCTTCCAGAGGTTTTCGAATCTCTAGATCGGTTTCGGGGTCCACTATCTCTGGATCTTTTTGCGTCCAGGACCAACCATCAACTGCCAGTTTTCTTCAGCTGGCTTCCGGATCCTCTTTCGCAGGCAGTGGATGCCTTTCTTCAAGTTTGGCCTCCTTCGGGAGCGTACGCTTTCCCGCCCTTCTCCATGATTCTCCGGACCCTCCATCAGGTGAGCAGACAACGGATCACGTTATTGCTGATCACGCCCTTCTGGAAGATGCAACCGTGGTTTCCCCTGTTGCTAGAGATGTCATGTGCAGACCCTCTATTGCTTCCTCAGTTGCAAGACCTTCTCCTGAATCAGGACGGCAACCCTCATCCACTGATTCTCCAAGGCCAGTTGTCCTTAGTGGCCTGGATGGTTTCCGGGGTTCCTGGGGTTTCTCAGGCTTATCACGAGAAGCTAGAAATCTTCTCTGGGATTCATGGGCTCCGGGTACTAGACGATCCTATCTACAGGCGTGGCAATCCTGGCAACGCTGGTGTTTGGAACAACAGGTGGATCCCTTTACGGCTCCTGTGGTGATGATCTTGAATTTTCTGGCTCATCTTTTTTCTTTGGGAAAGTCGTATCGTTACCTCAACGTGGTTCGGTCGGCCATTTCCGCTGCCCATGTTCCCGTGGATGGGTCGAGCGTAGGTAAGGATCCTACTGTTTGTCGCCTACTTAGGGGGATTCGCCTCGCGAGACCCCCTTCTTCCAGGTATTCCACTTTTTGGGACGTTTCGCTTGTCCTTGATTTTTTGGAATCGTGGCCGGTTAACAACGCTCTGTCTTTGCGTCAACTTTCAGCTAAGTTGGCCCTCCTTTTTTGTTTGATCTCTTTTCGTAGGGTCTCAGACATTAGAGCTTTTGACACTACTTCCTTCTCGTTTTCTCCGGAAGGTGTTTTGGTGTCTATATCTCGTAGAACGAAGTCTTCTTCTTCTTCAGTCGTTTATCCCTATTTTTCTGACCGCCCTAAACTGTGCGTGGCGGATTGTGTTCGTGTTTATCTTGCTTCCACATTATCTCTTCGATCCTCAGCTTCGGGGCCTCTGTTTATTTCTTATGTATCTCCTTTTAAGCCGGTCTCTTCTCCTACAATAGCCAGATGGATTAAATGGATTCTCCGTTTGGCGGGTGTCGATAGTAGTTTTGGCGCACACTCCGTTCGAGGCGCTGCTGCCTCCGCTGCGTTTGATTTGGGAGGTTCCCTTTCCGATATTCTGTCTGCGGCGGATTGGTCTAGAGAAAATACTTTTCGCTGCTTTTATTATCGCCCTCGTCCTCACGTTTCTTCTAGATTATTGGTGTCGCTTTAAAATTGCAAATATGAAGCCTCCTGTCTTGCCATAAAATTGGGGATTACTCTAGCCTTGGTGTAGAGATAATCTAAATTTTATTAAAGACAGGAGGCGAATATTTCCCACCCATTACGTTTTTTTCCCTCCCTGGGTTTACTTGTCTGGTGTTATTTATATCTTGACATTTTTTATTATATTATTTGAATATTATTTATTGACATTATTTATGTTCTGACTGAGGTTTTGTTTTATTTACTAAAACTACTTTCATGAACTGTGTACTTTCATGATGTCTCTCTGTTTCTTGCAGTTTGATTCTCCTCTTCATACATACGTTCTCGTCGGATGGTCGGTTTTCCCGTTGTCCAAGTTTCTTCTCCTTTGAGTACTATGACATTCCTGTGCTCCATGTTTCGGCACACCATCAAAGAAGAGGAAGTGGGATTGTTTTGGAGTGATATTTATGAACTTTTTTCCTGTTTTCCTATTGGTCACTTTTTATTACATGTTAACTGTTTCTTTGCTGCTGGAGGTTTTGGAGTAAAGAAGTTATGCAAATATTCGCCTCCTGTCTTTAATAAAATTTAGATTATCTCTACACCAAGGCTAGAGTAATCCCCAATTCTTACTTATCCAGACTTAAAACGCCCTCCTGAATTTGTAGTCACTTCAGAGGACAAAACTTTCTAGGCCCAGAAATCAGTGAGAGGAAAAGTAAAGGTTTTGTGTTATTTACTCTATTTCAATAAGAAGATCTTAGCACAAAGGTATAGTCGTAGAAACATAGATGGTGGTTGGGATCTTCAGAGTCTGTGAAACCCACTTTAATTGTAAGGACTGATTTCATTCTGCTCTACTGGGGACAATTCCCTGTCCTTCACCCTTAAGGGAGAACCTTTTACATACACGCTGGCAGAACTGGAACTTTTTCATCTAAAAGTTTTTGCAGTAGCAAATGTTTTGATTCCATTATGTCTAATCTCTGTAACTAATTTGGGCCTTTTAACATTTTTGGTTTCTGGGATTTTAATACAAATAATGTAAATAAAAATGAATGATTTATAGTTGTTTGGATGGCAAATAGTGTGTATGAGGGCTGCGTATGGGTACAAGAGCTCGACCACGAGATAAAATATATGGGGCTGCTGTCCAAATGTTTCCAGGGCTGCTTTTCATTCCCAGTCCGGCCCTGTGCAGTGGTAGTGGGTAATTAAATCAACCTGGCGGTATAGTCCCAAAACATGACACCCATGTGGGCCCTATCACCACTTAAAGGGTACAAATCAGAGATCATTTGTAAAGCTATTCTTGGCTCAAGGAAAGGGGTACTAAGAAATAAAACAATAAATAAATGTGATGCAAAAGTAAAAAGCTAGCACAATCAATTAAAAGTAATCCATCCCCTCTAAGCCGGGGAAGTGCCCGGGCCCGGATGGTTTGTCTTTGAGTTATTATAAGGTTTTTTTTGATGTTCTTGGTCCCCGATTGGTAGCTGTGTTTAACTCCATTTTGGACGGTGCGGGCTTCCACCCCCACACTCTGGCCGCTACGATCTCTGTGATCCCGAAAGACGGTCGGGACCCGGAGCTTTGTGGGAGTTATAGGCCTATTTCCCTTCTCAATGTAGATTTGAAGCTATTCTCCAAGGTTCTCGCTATGCGTCTTGGGCGCTTCCTCCCTGGTTTGATACATCCTGACCAGTCGGGGTTTGTGCCTGGCAGGGAGTGTAGGGACGGGACCTTGAGGGCGGTGAACTTGATCGACTTGATTAAGCGGTTGGACGCCAAGGCTATTTTATTATCTACGGATGCCGAGAAGGCCTTCGATCGGCTTGATTGGACTTTTATGCTTGAGGTGTTAGGGGCGGTGGGCCTTGGTCCGCATATGCTGGGCTGGGTTTCTGCGCTCTACACTTACCCGTCGGCTAGGCTACGTATTAATGGGGCCCTCTCGGACCAGTTCCCTATATCTAATGGCACTAGGCAGGGTTGCCCGTTGTCCCCTATGCTCTTTGTCCTCTCTCTGGAGCCTCTTTTGGAGGCTGTTCGAGTTAATCCGGACGTTACTGGTGTGGTGAGTGGGGGCGTGCATCATAAGGTGGTGGCTTTTGCGGATGATATGTTATTCACCCTTGTGAACCCGCGTGTGTCCTTACCTGTGCTGATGGACGAGTTCAAGAAGTACGGCTATCTTTCTAATTTGAAGATTAACTTGTCCAAATCGGAAATTTTGAATATCTCCCTTCCTGTGACTGCCGTGGAGGCGTTGGCTTCCTCCTTCCCTTTCGGGTGTGTGGGTAAATTGCGGCACTTAGGGGTCTGGTTGGCGGATGATGTCTCCCTCTTATATAAATTTAACTTTCCCCCTCTGCTTGATGCGATCCGGAAGGATCTTCGGTCTTGGGGTTCTCTGTTTGTTTCCTGGGTGGGTAGGGTGAACGCTCTTAAAATGAACATCCTCCCCAGGGTGCTGTATTTGCTCCAAGCCTTACCGATTGCTTTGCCGCGTGCTTTCTTTTCCTCCTTGCGGGCGCTGTTTCTCTCCTTCATTTGGGCGGGGCGAGCTCCGCGGTTGGCTCTGGCCTTGTTGCAGAAACCTAAAGCCGCGGGAGGTCTGGGCCTTCCCTGTGTTCGCAATTATTACTTTGCTTGCCATCTGTTGCGTTCCCTGGAGTGGACCTACCGCCCTGCCCATAAGTTGTGGGTGGCTCTGGAGGCCGACGCTGCTTCCGTGCCGATACAGGTGCTTTTGTGGCTTGAGCCGTCTGTGGCTAGGAGGCAGGCGGGGGGGTCACCCGTTTCTTTTGGCTACTCTGGCGGTTCTCCACTCTGTTTCCCGTAAATCCCGGTTACTTACCTATCCGTCGCCGCAGACGCCGTTGAAGTTTAATCCTGATTTTCCCCCGGCTGTGTCGGGAGGCTCGTTCCTGGTGTCGGGTCCGGGCGATGCGCCGACATTGGGGTCCTATATGGAAGGGACGCGACTCCGCTCCCTGTCTACCATTGTTGGGGGCGCTGCCCCGACTGCGCTGCAGACTCTGCAATATTTGCAACTCAGGGCTTATGTTATGTCTATCCCTCAGAAACACCACCTTATCAGGGACCCCACGCCTTTTGAATCACTGCACTTGAGAGAGGTTCTTCCTCCTCATGGGATCTCCCTGCTTTATCGGCTGCTCTTGAGCGTGGGGGAGGGGGATTTGCCGGCCTATGTGGGGAAATGGGAATCGGATCTCGAGGTGTCCCTCTCAGCAGCGCAGTGGGGGAAGATTTTCTCCTTAACGCATGGTTGCTCCCTTAGTACCAGGTCTCAGGAGCTCTCCTATAAGTTACTTACGCGCTGGTACCGTACGCCCTCTCGCCTGCATAGCATGTTCCCTGACCACTCGGAGTTGTGCTGGAGGTGTGGCTTGTCAGTGGGGTCGATCCTTCATATCTGGTGGGAGTGCCCCCTTATTGTTCCTTTCTGGAAAGCTATTGAAGCTGTCCTCCCGCGTTTCACTGACTCTCCGCCCCCCTTTCATCCTGCCAGTTATTTGCTCCATCATACCACCACGCCTGTTGCGGTGTATAAGAAGTCCGTGCTCCGACACTTGCTAGACGGGGCTAAAGCCTTGATTCCCTTACATTGGGCTTCTGTCACCCCACCCTCATTTAGGGAATGGATTCTAAGGGTGGAGAGGGTGCGCGCTTTGGAGGAGCTGGTGGCCCGTTCTGATAGACAGGGTGAGCGCCATAGACAGACCTGGTTCTACTGGTCCCAGTTCTTTTTGGACCCCTCCACCCAACTTCTGCTGCCGTAATTAGGCTGGGGTCTTGGGATTCCTTTGTTGGGATCTCTGTTTCCTGTTATGTTTTTGCTGCTTGGGATATGTCACTGTGTTTAGCCCTGCTGCGTCAGGGTGTCGTGATGTGCTCCTGTGGTCATGCGCTGTCTATATTTGATTTTGATTTTGTTTTTGTCTTCCTTCCCTTCCCCATTCTGTTTTTTGTCTCCCCTTCTCACTTTGTGTATAAAATGTTCTAAAAATCAATAAACTTTTGATTTACAAAAAAAAATAAATAAAAGTAATCCATCCTTGCTCAATGGCTGTGGATTGTAAAATGACATATCTTTGCACATGAGCATTTATATATATACTCTTATATTAGTTGTCCCAGTGCTTGTCTGCCCCTTTGACTTGAATTGGTCCCTTTTTTAGTCTATGGACACGATTCAAGTCTACTGATCACATTTAAGGGAACTGAAGAGGCAACCAGTGCTTGGGAGTATATATACAGACTCCTGTGCAACCAGCTTGCATTGTACAGTCCATTATCATAGATTAATTACTTTTATTTATTTTAATAGTGTGCCACGTTTTGTGTCTTTTTTTCATATTTTTTTCCTTAATGTAACCATTGGCCCCTTAACCCCCCTTAATCAAACAACACCCCAATATGTGTTCAGCAACATCTTCCGAGTACAGTGATACCACCCATGCATGAGTTTGTCAGGTTACTTGGGAGTTAAAATGACACATTTGGAAAGTGCACATTTTTCAACTTGAAACTTTGACAGCTGGTCCTACTGCTTCCATGTCGTAAGTGGGCCATCTTGGAACCCGGACACTCTAATTTACCTCAACAAACCATTCATTTTTTTAAAAAAAAATAGATACCCCTTGGGCATTTGAAATAGCCCGGGGTGTCTAGTTTTTAAAAATATATGGTTTGATGGGGTAAATTACATTGACCAGCTTCAAAGATACCCAAAATAGCAGATGAGGCAGAATGACCAGATTTCGGAAAAAAAATGGTTTTGAAATAGCAAGTTACAACGCTAGTTGTAATTATTGCCCAATAACTTGCAGAGAAAAGGAAAAAAAAACATAAAAACATTGGGTATTTCTAAATTCAGCACAAATAGTAGAATCTATTTAGCAGGTTTTTACATTAGTTTTTGCAGATAAGTAAAAGATTTTCTCAGATCAAAAAAGTGTGAAAAATACCTTTTTTTAACAACAAAAATGCACGCATATTTTATTCATTTTTTAATAGCATTAGATGATATGATAAAAATAAAAAAGCCCTGCTTGTCCTGAAAAAAAAAGAATATATAATACGTGTGGGTGCACAAAACAAGAAAGAAAAAAATTACAGCTAAACAGCAACACTGAAAAATGTTAAGAGCCCTTGTCCCAAAGTGAACTACGAGTAAGAAACAGTGTAGTCATTAAGGGGTTAAATAATAAGTATTCTCTTGTTGCAAAGAGAACACATTGTATTAAGCTGTAGTGTCACTGTTACTGGATTTACTTGTATTATACGCATTGATCTTTTTCCTGTTTTCTTCTTTTATATATCTTTTGTAATGGCACAGGCTTGATTTTCTGTTTACATTTATTAGAGCTGGCTAAGTGAATTTTAGGTGCGTATCTGTAACAAACTGCCACTTTGTCAACTACAGCTCTGTTGTAATAATGGTTAGATGCAGCATGTGCCTGTTCATATCCCTGTCATGTTTGTACTTTGCTGACATCCTTAGCTGTAGCAACAGCAATAACTAAGGCTCTTTCGAAAGCCATGCAATATATTCTGATATGCGCAACTATTTCTGTGTAGCCGTTCCCTGTTCACATTTATATATTGTAGTTTAATTCAAAAGATGTCCTGGTATGTGTGTTTTATTGATTGCCCTGTTTTTATTTAACATCTGTACATCTGTATAACTTATATATATATAATTTCCAATGAAGGTTATAATGTGGCTAGTGATTAACCAGGCAGCAGTGTTCACAATGCAATGACGACAAGTTGATATTATCTATCTCTGCAGAATTGTTCATCAGTATTGGAATGAAAGATCCTCCAAAAAATCATAAAAAATAAAAATAATAAGGGATTTCCTATTAATTAACATGGTGTGTAATAAAAATACCGTATTTGCTCGATTATAAGACGACCCCCAAATCCGAATATTAATTTATGAAAAAAGAAAGCCTGAATATAAGACGACCCTATAGGAAAACAGTTTTACCAGTAAATGTTAATTCATGTAAACTATGTGAACAATTGTTTGTTAATAAAAGCTATGAGTGGCAAGCCCCCAGGCTTGCCACTCTGTACCAGAAATGGCTTATACCCCCTATATGCCACTGTGCCCCGTGATATGCCTTTAAACCCTCTAAATGCCACTGTGTCCCAATATACACCTTTTAACCCTCTATATGCCACTGTGCCCCATGATATGCCTTTTGACCCCCTATGTGCCACTCTGCCTCCAGAATTGTCTTATAGCCCTAAGGTTCCCCTGACATCAGTGGGAAATTATTTTTACATTTTACTGCTTTTTTAACTAAGAACAAGAAACACCTCCCTCAGTATAAAATACCTCTGAATGCAAGATCAATGGAAGATTGGATAAAGAGATAAAGCCTCCAGGGCCGGCCCTACAATGTAACAATTGGGGCACTTTTGAAGCGAAGAGAGGGGCCGGTTTTCCCGCCGCGCCTTCTCTCCCGCGGCGAGTCTGTGGTCGGGTCTTGGTGCCGGCTTGTACGTTGAGCCGAAGTGGATACACTTCCGGCGCCAGCATAAGCCGCACCGCGGGCAGAGCAGGGAGACTCGGCCGAGGTGGTACCGCTGCCGGCGAAAGAAGGTGCCGTTGGTGGGGCGGCATTTTAGTTCGCCCAGCGGCGCGGTCTTCGACCAGCCCTGAAAGCCTCTATACAGGGCCAGCCGAAGACTTAACGCCGCCTGGGGCGAAGTTTAAAATGCCGCCCCCTCGCCGGCGTCGGCGGGGGGGGCAGCAATTTAAACTTCGCCGATGCCCCCCCCCCGGTAATTACCTTTAAAGAGTCCTGCGGCGAGTCTCTCTGCTCTGCCACGGTGCCGGCTTGTAATGCTGAGCTCCGGAAATTGACGCCATTTCCGTTCCGGCGCTCAGCCTTACAAGTCGGCACCAAGACCGAACAGGGAGACTCGCCGCAGAGGAAAGAGAGAGGGGCGCCGAGCGGGTAAGCGAAAATCACTCGGCGCCCCTCTCTCTCTCTTCCGCTTAAAAAAAAAAACGCTCGGGCGGCAAAGTGCCGCCCCTTCTAAAGCGCTGGGGCAATTGCCCCAGTCGGCCCCATTGTAGGGCCGGCCCTGCCTCTATACAAAGCATTAGTTAGGTGTCATTTAAATATGCAGTTACATGTTGGGCAACGATTCATAAAAAGATGGGATTGAATAGGAATGTGCACAAAACAAGAGACACAAAATTAATAAGGAGAATGATGCATTTTAGCTATGAAGAGTGTTTAGCTAAATTGGATTTATTTATGCTAGCAAAGAGACACCTAATAGATGACCCTATCACAATATACAAATGCATTGTCTTTTATAACGGCTATTGCAAGTAAAATCTTCACCTAGGGGCCAACTGACCCATCAGGCATGGACTGAGGGCCCTCGTGTGGTCCAGGATATGATGTCATATCCCAGCGCTCAGCAATGGAGCCACATCCACTGCCCCATGATTCATCTGAACCAGAAGGCAGATGAAGGCAGGATAAGAGGAGGAAGAGAGCAGGAGAAAGCATGAGTAAGTGTGTGAGAGTGTGATAAGAGCTATGATGTGCCACCATCAGTGCCTGCCTGACTCAGTATATAGTGATGGGAGTTATGGTGTACCACTGTCAATGTCTGGCCCAGTATAGAGTTATGTTGTAGCATCATTTTATTTTTTTAAATGCAGTTTCTTCCGCGGCTGATTAAACGGGCTTTCCAAGTCTCTAGGGCTCAGGGAAGCTGAAACTCCAATGTGCATACTTAGTGTGGAGAGGACTTAGGGCTGTACGTTGAATGCACATGTGTGTGCAAGTAATGCAGGCTGCACAAGTATGATTGGTCAGTGTATTACGGTGTACTGTGCAGTGTACACTGCATAGGTGGGCAGCAGTCACATGGACTTCCAGCCACTAGTCATTTCCCTCCTACAGTTCCCTCCTCCCTGTGATGATACAATAAAGCACTGCTAAGGCAGACTCATCTGTAGTTAGAAAATTGCAGCTGAGGGAGTGAACAAACCGTGACAGCAACAGCAGTATGGAAGAACTTCACTTTTCTTCAATGTTGCCAGTTGTTCAATTCAGACTGTCTAGGATGAAGGGATGGATCTGCAGGGGGTGGTGGCAACCCAGGAGAGTGATGAGTCCTCAAGTGTCAGGATTGAACAGTAGCAACATCGGAGGAGTGATAAGCCCTCAAGGGGGCTCTGGGATAAAACATGGTGCATGCTTATGCACTCCACATGGAGTACATGCTTATGCACTACATGTGGATTTAGTACCTACAGAAATTGGACTAATATCTGTGAGCTACTGTGATGCTATTTCCCTTCTGTTACTCCTGAAGAGCAATTTTGTGTCAAAATCTTAATATGCTTTTCACAAGCCTTTGTACTTCCTAGTTTTATTTCTTATTTAAAGTTATAGTAAAAATATTTACAGATTAAGTTTCTGTATTTATATAGTTATGTATTTAAGATGGCATGTTCAGTATTGATGTATTTTTCAATTGCTGCTCATAGTATCTAATATATATTTAATAGGAATTATTTTTGTGATGTTGTGTGAAAACCACCAATTACAGTTTTTACACTGTTTAGAAGTTTTCTTTTTTATTGCAACAGCCAGTGAAAAATTAGACATGTGATGATGTGACCAAAAGGGAGGGGCTTAACCCAGGAAGAGATGCTGTCATGATAGGACATGGCTAAAGAAGGGGCATAACTAGGAAGGGGTGTGGTGATGATAGAGCATGGCTTAGGGAGGAGTATCCCCACAGGGAGCCCATGGCTTTTTGTTGCCCAGGGCCCTGGATGGTCTCAGTCAGCCCTTGCTTTCACCCGAGAGATAAAGCAGATAACAAGAGGTCAAGAGCCACAGGTCCATCTTAATCATAAGTACTTTGGAAATGTTTAAGAATAACATGAAATGTGTTCAGGGGTACATGTAGTGATATAAAATTTGCTGATTCAGAATTTGTTCAAGCTGGCCATGGAAACATGAAGGTTTTTCAAGCAAGTTGGTGTTAAGATTTTTTTTGCCTCTTGATTAAAGATATCTTGGAAAGTTGGAACTTGATGGTTCTGTCTTTCATTTTCAAAAACAGTGTATGCTTCCTGTTAGATTCATTCAAAATCAGGACGTAGTCAACAAAATGTAGGAATGGAGGACCGTGTTGAAATGTAATAGCAAGGAGAATAGAGTGGGGACTGAAATGGAGTAAAACAGGAGGTGTGATGGAAAACACATGGAAATAATTGGTTTTGAAAAAAACATAAAAACATTGGGTATTTCTAAGCTCAGGACAAATAGTAGAATCTATTTAGCAGGTTTTTTCATTAACTTTTTTGGATGAGTAAAATAATTTTCAATAAAAATGAGAAAAGTTTTTTTTATTTTTTGTCATATTTTATTATTATTTTTTATAGGAAAATAGATAATATGATAAAAAACCCAGTATATAATTTGTGTGGGTACACTAAATGGGTAAGGGGAAAACTACATCTAAACACGAGCACCGCAAAAGTGTTAAAACAGCCTGGTCATTAAGGGGTTAACAAATACCACACTTTGTATATTACTACAAACTGTCATACCCTTTCTAAAATCACCTCAGGTGCCTGTATGACTGCATTATAAGGATATACAGGCATGGGGCGGCAAGCCATTACACATGTTTCAACTTTTGCTTTAAATTACATCAATATGAAACGCAAATCTTGCTGTATTGACATACTACATGTGTTCAAATTAATTTTTGCAAATAGAGATGAGCATATTTACCACGGATCATTTCCTTTTAC
This sequence comes from Spea multiplicata, assembly GCA_009364415.1. Classification (NCBI taxonomy): domain Eukaryota; kingdom Metazoa; phylum Chordata; class Amphibia; order Anura; family Pelobatidae; genus Spea; species Spea multiplicata. Next base: position 23,501 of record VKOC01024220.1, on the reverse strand, counting down.
AGCTCAATTGAATTTATTAAAATCTGAGTTTGAGATTTGTTGTGAATGAATCGCTAATAGTCATGCAAAGTGGTTTCCTTGCAATGATTATTGCATATAAAATAGGTGTATGGATATAAAGTGCTGTTTAGTTATTTTATTTTTTTGTTATTTATATTTGAATATCTTAAAGCCAGGAAAAAGCCAACAAATGTTTGAGGCATGTTTTAAGGTGCAATAGCTCTTCACCCCACACACTTATACAGACGTATATATATAGACCTTACCTAGCATGCCTGACGCCCCTCAGGAGAATAAAGGGGTCTATTTGTTAAAGGGTGAGTTGATAAGACGGTTGTAGTTTCAACTCTTTGACTATGAAGTTAAATCAGCGCCCTCACCCATTAAATTGTGCATTTTTAATAGCCAGCTCAGCCCTTATTGCTGGAGAACCTCACTACTGTAAACTCACCCTTCACGATAAAGAGTCAGATAAAGGAGTTGAAACTAACAACTCTCATGCCAACTCTCCCTTTACTGAATATACTCCCAAAACTGCATTCCCAAAAACCTTGCTTAAATTAAAGTCAATGTCTTTTTGACGATTTACTAGGAGACAAAATGAGTGTGTGGGTCACAATCCATTGGAGTTCATGCCAGATATTAGCTGGTATCAACCTTCATGGTTGCTAAATGACAATGCAGAGTGTTGTCAATTATTCCATAATTCATAGTGCTCAAGATTTCATTTTAACATAGTTCCACCTAATTCCCTAGTTTCATGCTGCGAATTTCTCCCTGAAACCTGCAACCTTGTGTTTATGTGAATAACATCTGGTATTTTCCTGGTCCCCATTCTGTTTAAATCCCTTTGGAGATGGAAATATCATTTTCTGAATGTATTACCTTACATAATTTTCTTTCATCAGCAAAACACTGGGATATTGCATTAAAGCACCCACTGCAAGGTCACTAACATTGACACGAGCTCTGTGTGTACACCAACTATTATTATTGTAATTTTATGGGGGGGTTTTAATTACACTTGAAAAATATATATTTGCAGTGAGATACTTACTGGATTTGTATTTTGTCATACTTACAGTGTTTAAACTAATTGCTTACTTTTCATTAACCTGGTATATCTGTTTACAAGTTATATCAATCTGCAAAGGAAACATGATTATATCTTAATTCCATTCTAACATATCATTTTTAAATGTGTACTCGTTAGATAAGTAATCCAAAAAAGGCCAGATTAGAAGATAGCATTAAAAGGAGACTCCCCCCAGTTATACACATGTGCCCTAGATATGCCTTATACCCCTTTATATGCCACTCTACCCCTCAGAAATGCCGTATACCCCCTATATGCCACTCTGCCTCCCTAATAAGCCACCAGATTTGCTTTGGAACCCCCTATTTGCAGCTCTGCCTCCAGATATGCCTTATTCACCCATATATGCCACTCTGCCTCCAGAAAACCATTGAAACCCACCCCATGTCACTCTTAAACCGCCAATGCCACTCTAACCCCCCTGATTTACCAGTGCATCCCTTTACTTGTGACCAGTATTCAGACTCCATGGTGTCTAGTGGAGCAGCCGGGGAGGTCTGTGCGATGCAGACCTCCGCTGCTGGTGACCAGTCCTCCCGCCGGGGCTTCTATGACGGAGCGCCGACATCACATGACCTTCTGGTGCTCTAATATAGAAGCCCCGGTGGAAGTGCTGGCAGCAGCGAAGGTTGTCTGTGCACATTCCGTAAACGTTCTACTGGGACCTCCGCCGGGGCCTCTATGGTGGAACACCGGACGGTCATGTGATGCCGGTGCTCCATCATATAGAAGCCCCCAGAGGAAGTGCCTGCAGCAGCAGAGGCTGCCAGAGAAGGATCTGGGTCCCCTGCAGCACTGAGGGGATCTTAGTCTTGTAATCAGACCTCTATTTGAGAATGCATGGTTTTCAATGGGTTTAGGGACCGCCCATTGTCATTAAGGGGTTAATGACAAAGCCCGTACATGTACGGGCTTAAAATGCATTGTTTTCAATGGGTTTAGGGACCTCCCATTGTCCTTAAGGGGTTTAGAAATGTACACTTCCCAAATGTGGAGTCACTGTACTCGGGATATGTTTTTGAACACGTAAGTGACATATGCAAGAAGCTGTAAATTCACACCTCAAGTATAATGTGTAGAAAAAAACACAAAAAATTACTACCACAAACTTTGGCAAAGGCTGGTGGTATAATAAGTGTTTGAAAATAGTTCAAATACTAGTTTATATGGTTTGACGGGGTAAATTTATTTGCCCAACTTCAACATTGTCCCAAATAGGAAGATATTTATATATATATATATTATATATATTATATTAAAACAAAAACATAAAAACATGTTTTTATTGTGCTTTTGCAGATGAGGAAAAGATTTTTCAAATAAATTCACAAAAGGATATTTCTATAGTAAATTAGATGATATGAATGAGTCATGAAAAGATAACAGCAAAAATGTTAACAGCTTTTGTCCCAAAGTGTACTACCAGTAAAAAACAGTCTTGTGCTTGATTAATCCAGTCATCCAAAGCATCTCTGAAACACAGTTTTTTGGTAATCACAGGCTCACACACCTACTATTGCTCTTAGAAATGAGCACCTTCATCTCTTGGACTAAACTAGTTTTTTTTGTTAATATAACATTTAAGGCACTAGGTTACCTTTTAGTGATATTAACTCGCAAAACTAACATATATCACATAAAAAAATAAATAGGATACCTGAAGAAATATTAAGATCTCAACATTGCACAAATGCAGAGAAGCTGAAAATCAGTCATCAAATTCTAAATCAAATATTCTAAATCAAATATTTTACGTATTTGAACATATTCTAGTAATAAAAAATACGATACATTTGATCGCTCTAAAGCGGAGAACTAGCATTTGATAAACATAGCTTGTAAAGTTCATGCCTATGAATATGGACTCAAAGTGAATCCTTGCATATAAGTAAATAAATATAACCCAATATCTTTTCACGTTCTCAAATATGCCATTTCTACATTACCAAATGCATAAAAAAGTGTGCCATTATATATTGAAGTCTTAAGTATATTTTATGGACACACTTATACATTCACTGGCAAATAATGTTACAGGAGTGTTTGCCTCATACTGATAAGAAAACAGAAAATGTACCGTTAAGCCTTTTTTAATCTATCCCTCGCTACGATGAAATGCAATTCGAGAAATGATACCATCGCCATAACTTGTCACTAAGTATTTATTATTAATGGTACCATTAGATCAACCCTCAATTTTCTGTTCAGATGTACAGTAAATTATACATGGCCTAACCAGTGAATTCATCATTTTACAGGTGAAAATTAGCATGGAGGAAGGGGACAATTGACCCCGGTGTGCAATCTTTTAACGTGCTGTGTCAGATTTCGCAAGAGGTTTAATTCGGTAAACCCCCATACCCTTGACTGAAACTCACAAATCTTACATGGACACTCACCCCATGAATATTAATGTTGATGTGCATGCAAAAGTGGATGCAAACTTTGTTGTCTAAATGTTTCAACTGAACTTTTTTAGTAAGTGAAGATTGTTTAGGGTGGGTTTATGTGAATGAGTGATTTGGATCTATTTGGATTTGGATCTATTCTATACCTAAAACTGGATAGGCTGGATTTCAGTTGCATGCCCTTGCACACTAACACTTCTACAAAACAATTGGTATATTAATTTGCATATATTTAAACACTTTCAAGCCTCTCATCCCACTAAGCAAGGGATGAGTAGCGGGGTGATTATAGATACGTCATTTAATCACCAAGGTTGTTTGTATTACCCCTATGCCTTACCACACATGGGGTCAAGCCCACACACAAAAACTACCAGTTAATTGTGGTTTATTTTTTATGTTTTCAAATATTTTGTTTGGATCTGAAAGAGCTTGTTTTTAACAACTCACATCATCTTGACCAGGGGTGTCTAAACTGTGGCACTCCAGCTGCTGCAGGACTACATCTCCCATACTCCTCAGCCAGCCCCTTAGCTCTTATGGGAGATGTAGTCCTGCAGCAGCTGGAGGGCCGCAGTTTGGACACCCCAGATCTTGACTATCCTGTAGCTCAGTGTATGCAGGTTGAGATTTGTTATTCAAGTTAATGCTTAGTCCAACCATGCAACTTTTTTGCTGTAGACTCCCTTTGCCAACTCACTTCCATTCACCCCATGACCCCATTGTCTAGTCTGTGTATAAAAGAAATGTACATGAGTTGAGGTTATGAGCCGACCTCATTCTTAATCCTTCTTAGAATGTTTAGCCACATAACCTGTTGGTTCTTATCATTTCCAATCATATATTTATGTAAGTATGTTGTATTGCTCACGCAGACGTATATTTATATTAATTATTTTTAGGAAGAGTAATATTGTCCCATTTATGATGCAACCATCAATAACAGATACAAAAAAACTCAAAAGTCATCACATTTCCTACAAAGCATAAAATCTGCATTCAGAAAACCACAATTTGAACAGGTTATCACCCTTTGAATTTTAATATATATATAGGTTACACTAGTATTGCCTTTGTATGTATTATTGCGTAGTAATGACACTGTTGATGAGATATCAATAATGATTGGTGGGTAGATTTTACAAAAATGCAAAAGAGAATAGAGGTGGTATAACCCACCACAGTTAGTGAAATGAATAAGCAAATAAGGAGATATATCTTAACCCTTTGGGGTTAAAAACGATCAGAATCCAGGATGTACATAAAAGATAAAAGAAACATATAATAGTGCAACCTGTGTGCAACACAAATTAATGCAATAAAAGTAATGGGCTAGAACACTCACATGAGTGGAGTCAATGTGACTAGCTCCAAGCGAAATCGCTATGTGTGATTTGGGATCACACACCCATCTGTTGGTGAAGATCTAATCCAGAGCCCCCACCCGGGCTCTGGTGTGGATTACGCTGTGCTGACTGAGGACCAATTTGAGAAAGCCCCAAGGCGAAACGCGTTATTGGAGGATTGGGTGTGTGATCCCAAATCACACATAGCGATTTCGATTGGAGCCAGTCAATGTGACTGGCTCCACTCATGTGAGTGTTCTAGCCCATTACTTTTATTGCATTAATTTGTGTTGCACACAAATTATATGTACATCCCGGATTCTGATAGTTTTTAACCCCAAAGGCGTAAACTATATCTCCTTATTTGCTTATTCGCTCCACTCTCTGTGGTGGGTTACACCACCTCTATTCTCTTTTGCATTATTGTTTTTGTGTGGGACAGAGGGATTCCCACAGAGTGTTGTAGCAATTTGTACACAGGGATGTGTATGTTTTTGTGAACCTGGATGTCTATATGTATGTGAGCAGGGATGTGTGTTTGTGTGACCAATGATGTATATGTGTGTGAGTATGAGTGTGTAAGTGATGTGAGTTAGCATGATTAGTATGGTAGGGAGTGTGTGTTTTAGAATGTGTGTTAATGAGTAAGTGTACGTGTTAGCATGTGTAAATTTGTAGATGTTTAAATATGTGTAACAGAGTGTATGTTGGGGGCAGGGGCAAAAAAGGCACAAGCAAGCTCTTTGGGGGTACCGATGGAACAGACAAGCTGTTTGAGGGCAATGATGGCACAGACCAGCTGTTTGGTGGCATATATAGCTTTTTGAGGGCGCTGACAAGCTGCCCTGTTTGAGGGCACTTGCAAAAGATGCCAAAGGCAAAGGTTAGGATGGCACTGATAAGCTGCTTTGGGGCAAATGTGGCACTCATAAGCTGTGTGGTTGCAAAGGTAGCACACACATGCTGTTTGGGGGCAAAGGTGGCACTGTGGGAAATGTTGCTGGGTGAAGTTTGGGGCCCAGGGAAAATGTTCACACTGTGGTTTCTAGTTAAGCCCCTGGGAGCCTCTGGGAGCAAGTAAACAGTTGTATTATAAAATCCTTAATAAAAAAAAACTTAAACCTAACTACAAAAGGGAAAAAAGTCAACAAACATATTCTTTGAGGTAAAATATGTCATGGCATTGCTATAAATTATTTATTAAGCGGTCATGTTTAACGGAGGTGAGCTTCTTTTAGAAAGCTACTACAAACCATAAACTGCATTTAACATTTATGGAATATCATGTTTGGATAAACACATGCATGCCCAATCATTTGGTTGCTAAAATTACTTCACACAACAAGTGAGCCAGATTATTATTAATGTCTGTAAAATCATATAATGAAAATCATTAAGCGCTTTTAAATATATGTTGAGCAGACTCATTGTCACATGCTATTTGTACAGCTAGACTCCCAATGGCGCTACTCTGTGGTAGAGAACAATTTCCTCTTGTCATCGACTGTTCTTGGATCCAGAGGAGCAGCAAGTGGTAAATAAGCAATCACTAAGAGGAAGCTCCTGGCACTACAGACTGCTACTGCAATGACTATTTCTCCACTTAAACTTGTGAAAAGCAAGATTTGATAATATTGACTTTGAACCTTGCAGGAATTAGTCAATATGAATGACTTATAACCTGTGCTAAACCTACAAAACCCACAAAAGAACGAGACACATAGATGTGTTTTAAAGGTGTTGGTTGTAGCATTGTGTAAAATATTAGAAAACATTTTAAAATTAACCATAACACAAAAAAGACATTGGTCCCCAAATCACCAATAAATATCATCATAAGTTTCTGTGAGCCTTGGGTTTTTTTTTATCAAGACTAGTGAGAGCAGTTTGAGTATATAAGACTTGTGCATTTGGATTCATTCGAATAGCAAATTTCCCCCCACCAATCGGACAAAAACAAAGCAAAAAGCTGCACATTTTACATCTGAAAATCATAGGTCCACATTCACTCACACGTTCACTCACTCTCTCACACTCTCTAAAGGTTTCCACTGTGTTCCCTTCTTCATCTTCTCTCTTCTCGAATCTATATTCAATTTATATTCTGGTATCCTCTTTCTTCATCCACATCTCCATGGACATAACCTAGCAACTAGAAACTGTCACCAAAATGGCGGCGCTGCGGTGAGCCATTGTCATAAAGGGGTGAAAAGGTGTGTCCTTTGTTACCAGGGATATGGGTAGTATAGTCAGGCTCAGAGGGCATACGCAATAGCACACAAACATACTCTTAGCACACTCACACAATAATTTTCACACACTCACAGTATCACACTCATTCTAACAATGGATTATTTAAAAATATATAGTTTTTTTATACCCTTTCTGGCAATGGCTGTTTTAACATTTCTGATATGCTCATGTTTAACTCTAATTTTCTTCTTTCTCATTTACTGTACCCACACAAGTTTTTTTCAGTACAAGAAGGTCTTCAACTGCTTGACTAATCCTCAAATTATCATGACGTTGCTTAGACTATAAAAGCTATATTGTAATCAATAAAACACATGTTACACTAAATAATCTAATGGATTGCTTATTAGCATGATTTTAATGGACTGAATTTTACACATACATTTTATGGCATAAAAATAACTTCTGTACAATAGTACACGTTGCACACAAACAGCGTTGAATTCAGAGTTACATAGACTTTTTTTATTAATATATATATAATTAATATATTGATATCCAAACATTTAGTTTTACTTTCATCACAACATTTGGCAGATAAATATAAGTATGTTTTTATTAGAATGTTGCTATATTGGCTGATACATATTCCAAAGGAAAAAAAAACATTTACCCTAGAAATAAACAGACATCAAAACATGCATCAGCAGCATCTGCAAACATAAAATTACTTACACTAATGGTTGTACCACATTGATTTTGATTAGCCTTAACTGTGGCAACAACCTCCAATAACATCAATTAGAAGTTTTCCTTTGGCCCTAACAGTCGCACAGTGGTTTAGTTGTGGAACTAGCGCATGCTGGGCTTTGATTATGAGATACACTTGCTAAATGTGTATGTGCATTTGAGCAGTTAGCAATTGTCTTTTGAATTTGTGGCCCGGGAGTTGAATTGCTTACTTGTGAATATGATCTTTGTGTGAGTCCTTCATTTGAAGCAAAAGTCTGGATTTTAGATGGGTCAGTGGATCAATCCTATTTTCTGGTGTGTGTATTATACATCTTAGCTGTGTAGCTATTTATACGCAACACATAATTCATTACAACTGCAAATTTTAATCCTCTTTCTCAAATCACCTTGCCTGTTTCGTATTCAAAGATAAAGAGTATGTTCGTTCTAATGCTCTCATACGTTAAACCTTCAATACCTTTAATTACCTTTGTTGTTTCTCAATGCTGCATTTCCAACTGTGCTCTTGCTGGCTTCACATATACAGTGATGCAGAATGTATAAATGGTAGAAAACATGAGGTATTTTTCACAGGGTCCTACTTAGTATTTGGCACCTGAGGCGGATCCTACTTTAAAACCCCACTTTAAAACCACCAAAAAAATTAATGTTGTCAATTTATTTCACAATTTTGTCAACTGGAAAAATCTGAAATAGAAATCTGAAAAAAATAAATTATTAACTTGTAAATAAATGTAATACGTTTAAATAACAAACATTTAATGAACAGATATGTACAACATAACTCCTATCACTAAATAGTGAGACAGACATTGATTGAGGTACAGCATAACCCCCATTACTATACACTTAGCCAGACAAGGACAGTATTGTAGCACAACCCCCATCACTCTATACTAAGTCAGACATTGACGTGGTAGGCCTCTGCCCCTGAGTCAGCCTGCCTGTGCCATCTCTGTCCCTCAAACAGCCTTCCTGTGCCCCTAAAACAGCTTACATATGCCCCCTCTGACCCTGAAACAGCCTGCATGTGCCATTTCTACCTCTGAAACAGTCTGCCTGTGCCACCTCTGCCCCTTAACAGTCTGCTTGTTCCATTTCTGCCCCTAAAAACTTATAACATTCACTCACTCATTTATTCACCATCCCACACCCCCTTAACTCACTTGCAGATTTCACAGGTCTACACACTGTGTGAGGAAACTCTCTTTTCCCGCCCAGGGGAAGCAGAAACCTAGGCACAATGTGCGAGCTCCACAGTGGTAAGCTGCAGGCACACATTAGGCAACTGTCAGCAGCATAGACATCTGGGCAGCCCCAGTGTTGCTCAGCCGGCCCCAAGTGGTAGCCGGTACCCTCCTGTTTAGTTGCCAGGGTGGACCAACCCCCTATTAGGTACGCTACTTCCTCCCATCTCACTTGTAAAGGGCATGATGTGAAGCACAGGGAGTCAATACTTCCCATAGAGTATATATTTTGATACCACATCCCTCTAAGCAGGGAATAGGAGTAAGTGTGTTTTTTGGTTTGTCCATACAAAACCAAGATTATATACCTGTCCCACCACACATGGGAGAAGAGCATAACAGGGGCACCTGGGATCTCATTAAATATATTTGTTTTACTTGTAAGCTTGTTTGAGCAGGGCTCTCCTTGCCTGCTGTTTCTTTAAGTCTTATTCTTATGTTACATACTACTTGTCATTTCCTGTTTCCCCATTGTACAGCTCTGCGAAATATGATGGTGCTGTGTAAAGAAACTAGTAATAATAATATTTTAAAATAGTCATTCTCAGGAAGCACTTCTCTAGCCTTTCTTCTGTATAGTACTTATGCATTTATTATACTCCTTGTTGCTGACTGCGAAGCTCAGTAAAAAGTTTAGCTGTAAAACTAAATAAAACCAGGGCCACTAAAACTAGGATTTGCAGGCAATTAATTATTTTAACTATCTTAGCCTAGTGAACTTCTCCCTGAAGAAAGGCTGAATACATATCAGATCAGGGTAAGCTTATATACTATACACTAACTCCAACCAAGCCCTAACATGTAACTGTGACACCCTGGGTAAGTGTCAGGAGTAGGAACCCGTTATGCTGGAGAAAGCTTGGAGACAATGAAGCGGCTAGCTGGGACCTTGTAGTTTTACAAGAGGGAAAAGATATAGATGAATAAGATAAAGTTATTGCTATAAGAGGCCAAAGAGGAGGGGAAAATACATATTTTTTAAGGCTTCTTATCTTGTCCTACAATAAAAAAAATAAACTTCAAGTCTGCTACCAATGAAAAAACAACATATAGTTTTCTATGGGCAATGTTCAAACTTTTCCTGGGAATCGCGGTTAAACGAAAGGATACAGAAGTTGTTAAACATGTCATGACCTCCAGGAGGGAAAAAGAAATGTCCAGATCTCCAGCACTCATCAGGCTAAAGCATTCTTTTAGTACCTGAATCTGCAGTCCTCCATTGTCTAACAATTCTTGCTTTCCACACATATGGACAGTCTACATGCGATCGTCTATGACATTACATTTTGCGAGTTGCCCTATTAAACAACAAGGTTGTAGGTAATAACATGTATATGTACTGTTTATCTAGAACCATAAAATATACAAATGAGAAGGATTTGGGAATTGTTATAGACAACAAACTAGGCAACAATGTGCAATGTCAGTCAGCAGTAGCTAAGGCCAGTAAAGTATTGTCGTGTATAAAAAGGGGCATCAATTCACGGGATAAAAATATAATTTTGCCTCTGTATAAATCAATGGTAAGGCCGCACCTTGAATATTCTGTACAATTTCGGGCACCTATTCTAAAGAAGGATATCATAGGACTAGAAAGGGTGCAGAGGTGGGCTACAAAATTAATAAAAGGAATGGAGCACTTTAGTTATGAAGAAAGGTTAACAAATTTAACCCCTTAAGGACAATGGGCGGTCCCAAAACCCATTGAAAACAATGCATTTTGAGACCGTACATGTACGGGCTTTGTCATTAAGGGGTTAAATCTGTTTAGTTTAGAAAAACGGCACCTCACAGGGGATATGATAGCATTATATAAACATATTCTGGGCCAATACAAACAATTGTGTGAAAATCTGTTCATAAACAGGACTATGCGTAGGACACGTGGTCACGCGTTTAGACTGGAAGAAAGGAGATTTAGTCTAAAGCAGAGGAAAGGGGTTTTTTACAGTAAGGATGTGGAATTCTCTGCCTGCAGAGGTAATCTTATCGGAGTCTGTACAGACATTTAAACAACAACTGCAATTTTGGGGTCAAGAAGGAATATTTTCCCTGGTTAGTGCAAAATTGGAAAGCCAAACTGGGGTTTTTTGCCTTCTTTTGGATCAACAGCAACAAGTTAACAGATATAGGAAAGGCTGAACTTGATGGATGCATGTCTTTTTCAGCCTATATAGCTATGTAACTATGTAACATATGAGGCCTGACAATAGATTTGGGTCTCTGTTGTAAAGATATGTTTTTTGTTAAAACATAAAACCAAGTCTAAAGCTTGTTATAATTGACAATTTACAGTTCTTTACAGTAAGATAATTTAGGTGTCATGCTTTATATTGTGCACAGTCTACAGAAAATCCACAGTGCCCTATATGGTTGTTGGGAAAACAGTTACATTTAATGGGGCTGTGCCATATGCTACAGTCAATTTAGCTGAATTCTGAATTAGACTTTGGAGGATTGCAAACTTGTTTAATTACAGAGCTCCATGAACTTCCATGAGCCACCTTCTGGTTATTGCAAAAGATATTTTTTAGAGTACACTGTGGACCAAAAGGGTATTTAGAATAAAACATAATTAAATCTAATAGTATACAAAAAGAGGAATAAAACCCACATAGTGTTACGTGTATTACATTTGAGGTTTTACTTGATCACTGTTTTAGTGTTTTTTTATCGTGAATATATTCTGGTATAAAATAATTGTGATATAACATTTGGATATATTTTCAAGTTGCAAGTACACAGTTCAATAGTTAAATCAGATAAAATAGTTAAAGCAGATAAATAAATTACAACTTCGTCTGAAGTTCGCAGGCTCTTTCACTCCCACTATCTCACACTCTCTGAATGTCAACCTACCTTCTCTGCAGACCACTTCCTCTTCCATGTCTCACAGCTCCGCTTCTGTGTCTTGCAGCTCACTTCCCTGTCTTGCATCTTCTTTTTTTTATCCTCTTGTTCTCTTTTCTCTCTTCTTTCTTCATCTGCACCAAAATGGTAGATCTCAAACCAAATTAGAGGGCTGTGGTAGAGGACGTCAATGGAATCTTTGACATTTTCCCCTAAGATAACCCTGTGTAAACTTCAGCAAAAATGGTGAAGCTTCCTGTGACATCCTCTCCCCCTGATTGAGGACGTTGCTGGAAGCTCGACTATTTTGTCCTAAGATGTGAACCCTGTGTGAACTTACACAAAAATAGAGCTTCTGGTGATGTCCTTTCCCTCCATTGGAGAATTGGGGGGAGGACAGCACCAGAAACTCCCCCATTTTGTGCTAGGATAACCTGGTGTGAACCTCAGGCGATGTCCTCTTCCTGCCATCCTCCAATCCATTTTGGCAAAAGTTTGCCGGGAGGTTATGTCTGCGGATATGGGGACAAATAGGAGAAAGAGAAAATATAGAATATGCGAGTCACGGAAACTGTGAGACGTGGAAATAGTCGTCAGAGAAGGTAGAAAGCCATTCAGAGAGCAACAAAGATAGAGAGAATGAGTGAGTGAGTGAGTGAGTGAGAGTCAGAGAGAGTGAGATTAACTCTAATATTTTGTCTGATTAAGTACTGAATCAGAAAACTGATAATAGTTCACATCTGCAGGCTTTCCATATAACACATTGGCATAAATACTAATACAGATGTATGGATTTGCAACCAGGCCAAACGAGCATATGAGTATATTCAAATGCAATGTTGTGGGTGGAACAGATGGATCACATTTATTGGGAAAACCTTTCAGTCTGGGGGGGGGGGTAATATTAGGAAAAGGGTACATACTGCATATATAATAAATACATTACAAAATACAATAAAACTAAATTTCCTGTTTATTTTATGGGCGCAAGGAATGCATGTGTAAGTGCTGGAGTGCGTCTTCACTATTTTGTCCTACATCTATCACTATTAGGTGGGATGTAGAATGTCATCTCTGAACAGATGAGAAAAAAGAAACAAATGGAGAGGCTACAATCCCATATAGTTTCAAATAATAAATCCATTGGGTGCTGCAGCGCCAAAAGGACGCAGTCCTGGTTCCATACTGTGACACAAAAACAAATTGTTGCGCTAGCCAACACCAGCATCACTCAAGGATATCCATGAATGTATAAAATTAATTTATTAAACGTCCATGGATAATAAAAGCAAGGAGGGCAACAGAACAAAAACATGAACAAAAAGGCTAAACCACTTGACGGGTTGAACAGATGAGGCCAGGGTAATGCATAGCTCAGTTGTCTGCACTGAAGCAAGGCATACAATTCAACTATTTTGCTAACGTAGTGATGTAAAGTCAAGATTTTATAAAACACTTTACTAATCCCCATAGCAGCAAAAGACAGTACAGGAATATAGTTTCCAGAAAGATATAAGCAGTTGATCAATGTTGAGAGAAGGCAAGGGTGCCATATGCAGGATATAAGACTGTAAACAAGTAACAACACATAGTTTTGAATTGTGAGGAAAAGAGGGATAAAAATAGTCATAAATAGTCAATAAATATAGTCATGATATCGCCAATTGGTTGATGCTAGAGGAAGCCCCTGCCGGTTACCTGCCGGTTACCTGCCGGTAAGTCACTCTTATGGACCTTTAACTCCTGGAGCGGGGAGACCACTGGTCCCCTCCAGGCCGAGTTTCGGCGTCAAGAGTTAAAGGTCCATGCAACAGACTCCTGGTGCAGTGGTCTCCCCCGGAGGTCTGTACGAGCGACTCTATTGGTCCCAGAAGTTCCCATGTATGGATATATACTACTGTGATAATGGTGATTATCAGGCATTGAACACTGGATTCCTTTTGTACATACTAGCACAAAAATGTGTATAGCTTTCACAAATCAGTAGTGACATATTTTGAAGCAGACATTTAGGTCTTAAGAAGGATGCATGCATAGAGGGTATTAGCAGGGCTTAGAGAAGAAAGGATTCTGTGTTAAACCTGTGGGGTTAATTCCAGTGGAGTATTTTGGCTGTGTGCTTCCCTGCCCAAGTGCAGTGCCTCGGCAACCCCCTTTTTACCTCTGCGACTGGAGTCCTCAATGATGAGTGTTGTCTTTTTTGAGGATGCACGGCACTGAGTAACTGCTGTAGAGGTTGTGTTGGCTAGTTGGTGAGTTACAAGGGAGATCTCTGAGCTTTTCAACCGGTCCATGGAGCAGTCAGATGCTGGGCAGTCTGATCACACAATAGGGTTATCTGCTTTTGGTTATGAGAGACTGCAGCCCAAGGCCTAATAAAGCAACTCTGAACAACAGCAGCCTAGCTAATTTTCTGGACAATTACTTCTTATTCGCACAATGGTGCCTATAGTCTCATATGTCAATGACTGCCTTATATGTATCCATTTATATATGACAGTGCAACAAACCTGTTACCCATCTGACTTTTTATCATAAATATTTCTACAGAATAAAATGCCAACTTCACATTTCACAATAAAAAGCTATTTGACCCTGGAAATTAATTAAATTACTGTAGGAAAATGTTAAGCATTCTAGTTAAAATGTTGTCTTCCCAAGGTGCTACTTGATTCTTGGCTAAATCATCTTAATTGCCTGTCACTTACTAACTCTGCCTGTCAATCACCCTGACCTGCCAAATAATCTTTAATTTTCAATGCATCTACATTTTCTCTGTCACTGTCCTGCTAAATTATTTTTTTTTATTGAGTAACCTTTGTTGTAATTGTAAGTTGTAATTTCTCTTTATTTTAGACACATGAATGTGTTTTTTTCCAGTTCTGATACGTTTGCAAGTATTAAGACCAAAATCATATCGTATTAAAACAAGTACATTTTGGTGGACTTAAAACATGCTTTTGTTAATAATTAACTACTTATTAAATATAAGCTATATAAGTTTGTGTTTTATTCATTTAATATAATGGACTAAATATATATATATATATATATATGTTAACATATATGTACGTGAAAATAGTGAAATAGCCAAGACACATACAACTGTAATGCACACGAAACATGGTAAAACTAACCACATAGCAAATATAATATCTATGAAAGGTTTCAGAAAGCAAATTGTACAGTTAATTAAGCATAAAAAATGTTTACCATATTTAAAACAGATATTGCTAGCATTTTTGTGGTTTGTAGATGTAAAAGATAAATAGAAACCTTGTTTACAGAACATGTAAACTAAACCATGAGAACTTGCTTGACGTAATTTTGGACCTTGCATTGAATTGAAGGAAAGGGACCACTCCAAAAGTAAAACAATTAAAACAATGTTAAAAAACCATGATGCTAAAATAAATAAATGATAATCCTCTCTTTGTCTGATGGCACCTCTGTGCGCATCAGCGGTCCTAAGTGGTTCAGGGTTACATTGTTCCCCCATTGACAAATGCCCTTGTCTGCAATTCCAAAATTTAAAGTTGCAAGCTCTATCATTTTATTAGTAAATGTATTATTGCACCTATTATAAGAATGTGTCCTCTTAAAGTATCTAGGTTATCTATAGAGCACACATGCAAATTTAAATAAAATGTTTATTGGTAAAATCACTAGTATACTGAATATATGAGGGCATCTTAGTCACTAGTGTTTGTATATGTAAATCAAGAATATAATTAGTAGTTGATATACATTGCCACAACATTTTTTTATGAATGTTAGGCAAATTTCTCCCTTGCTCCTTGCCACCACCCACCTGGGCATGCCCCTGACTGTGGTGGTGGGAGTGCAAGGCCTCTGACTCGGTCGTTGTGCCGGTGCTTAATGCTGAGCACTGGAATATGACCGGCGCTCAGCAGTGAAGCCACGTGCACTGTGACAGAGAAGCAAGACTGAGGCCTTGCACTCCCACCACAGGACTTCAGCAGGGTAACTGAATAAGAAAATGGGGTAGATAGTAAAAAAAGGGGAGATAGATAGTGGAAAAGGGGGAAGAGGTAGTAAGAATATGTAAATAAATAAAGAGAAACATATAGTGGAGGAGAAAGAAAGTTAGCAGTTGTCATGTGTGCAGTCCAGGTGCTGGGGCAAGTCCTGTGGGTGCAATCTGGATGATGGGGCAAATCCTCTGAGTGCAACCTGGGTGCTGGGCATCTCCTGTGTATGCAACCGAGTGAAATCTTGTAGACGGAAAAGCAAGAGGTGATAAGTGAGGAGGAGAGCCTTAGCCCATGGGAAGAATGTGAGGAGAGTATTTGCTTATGAGGGCAGAAATGTATAGAAGTGCAGTGGAGGGCCTTTTATGTTAGTACCAGGATTTTATGTATACTTGTGTGTGTGTGAGCATGGTTGTGTAATTGTTTGTGAGTGAGAATGGATGTGTAATTGTGTGTCAGCATGGATATGTTATTGTGTATGAGAATGGATGTGTAGATGTGTGTGTGAGAATGGATGTGTAGGTGTGAGAGTAAGTGTGTGTAATTTGTGTAAGTGTGGTTACATACGTGTACATATGTGTATGTTGGAAGCGGGGCAAGGGGCAAAGAAGGCACAGGCAAGTTTTGAAGTTGGTTAACCCCGTGGCAGTTTTCGCATCAGAACCTTGTGGTTTCTGGTTAAACCCCTGCTTTAGGTATTCTGTCAGAGTATCACAAGGCAGCTGGTAGCTAATTTTCTTCTAAAATATTCAAATCTGCTCTGCAAAACAGTACTAACATTAACAAAAAGATTATTATCTGTACCTAATCTCTCAATGAGGCGATCCACTTCAGCTTGTGTAAACATCCGCTTCTCTGCTTTGCGGTCACATAATAAACCGAGTCTCCTAATGACATAATGGCGCAACCTTCTAGAGAAAGAGAAGAAATAATATAGGAAATTACAAATTGTCCAGAGGGCACCTCTGAAGGATAAATATTAAAAGCTGCCTTTCTACACAGCTAAAGATATGTACAACAATATACAATTGATCTGCATGCTAAACGTTAAAAAAGCAAACTGTATTGCCATAAAGCCAATACAAAGTATATATTATATATTCGGTTGTACTTTTCAATATACACTCTGTGTGTAAATGAACTTGCTTTTAAGTGTATTGGCTTTATGATTTTGTACATTCATAAATTGTGCATATTTTTAACATTTCTCTGAAATCATGAGTCATATTTTGGGGTGTGATGCCCGCAAAATCACATGACTCATTTTAAGGCTTGTTCCTTATATTTTACAACTAATGGCTAGGGGTTTGAAATTACACGAGCCAATCCTTCTTTATCTGATGGTTTCTATTTCTCCCCAGCTAACCGATAACACATTCAGGTGATCCATAATGCTTTCTACATTATCGTAGTGAAATTTTCAGCATTGTGAATATGCTGTAATTTACTAGAATAATACGGTATATGTTTTGCTGCAACAGCACAGACTTGATTTTACAACTCTCAGGTCTAGTTAAGGCCGTTCAGAAGATCTCCACACTAGACCTAAGATCCCCAATGCCTGTAAAACGAAGACAGTTGGGCTACTACAGAGGAGAGCGCCTGAAAATGTGTGTAAGGGTTTGTGAAATCAATTAATGAGAGCTTAGCTGGTTTTCTATGGTTATTGCTCATAAATCCCTGTATGAATACAGATATCTTGCCATTATGCATAACGTACAGTATAATGAACATAGGCTACCATTAAACAAATGGCTATACTTTCAACACTTTTATCTATCATATAGCTTATTTAAAACTGTAAGTCTGGCATACAGAGTGTGCTTAATCATAGGAGATCAATATCCAAGGCACTTTCTATTTCTATAAAACATACTTTCATTTAAACACCACAGGGCACTTTTCTTCAAAGAACCTGAAATTTCCTTGCCATGCTAAACAATGAAAATGTTTCATACATTACCTCTGAGAGAGAAAATGAGAAAGAAAAGAAATTTAACATAACATATTTACACCGTTTCAAAATAAAGTGTTAAACAATATATAGAATGTAACACTAGCTCGTCAGGGTCGCCACATGGTTATTGTGGCTGCCTGGTGACCCCTTAAATGAGCCCTCAATGAGCAGAAAATGTATTAAGAAAATACCAATATTTAGACCGTGTGTCAAACTAAGAATGTGTCATACGTTCCAATACTTCAGGTGTCCAAATGTTGGGGTGTGTGGCAATAGATAGGGCAAAACCAGACACGAGTGGGACTTGCCCTTCAAGTTTTGCATCTGACTGGGTTGGTCATGTTACCCAATGTCCGAAAAACAGGATAGCTGGGCATCATTCTGGGAAAAGCAGGACAGTGCAAGGAAAGTGGGACTGCTGAAGAGTATGTGTTTATATTTGTGAGGGAGAAGGCCCTCCATGACTGAGATGAAAAGGGCCTGAACTTTATTATCAAGGGGGTGTAAGAAAGCCTAAAAATAGAACAGGGTGCAACCACATATATACCCTGGTTAAGTGATATGTTAGCCTGTGAAGTTTATTAAATGGTTATGTCTATGGTGTTATGTATTCGGTAATGTACCATACGTTTACTCCGTAGGCTTTGGTGAACACAATGTTTCATCAGCTGGTGCACATGGAACCCCATGGCCCCGGCAATTGAAGGGGCGTTTATACCTGTGCTAGCCATTATGTTACATATTTATTTTTGGTATTATAGCTTGTTATTAAGGGTTGGTATTTGGGATGTTTGTTGTTAAAGGCAAATTACCCCCAGTTAATTGAAGTTATATAAATTAAGGGTTAAAACTTTAATATTCTTATAGTCAAAATGGTATGATTCATGATTGATTCATTATATTTATGTATGTTTATGTGTGCAAAGCAGTTATCGCAATTGCTTGCTATTATTTCCCTCAATTATGTTGTATGCATTTGTTGGTTAAAAGCCATCAGACTGAGGAGGTATAAGGAGATGAGTTTAGGAAATGACAGAGAAATAATTAGTCATTGAAGTTTTTCCAATGCAACTGAAGTCAAGTACAAAAAGGTAAAAAAAAACTCCTAGCTCTTAACACAGTTCTGAGGCCAGTAAACTAGAACGCTCTACATTGCACTCCTTAACTTTTTATCACAGATAACTGCCATTGATTTGAGTGGGAACACAGAAACTTTGCAGAAAAGAAGAGAAATAACTAACAATATACATGGCTACACATGTATTATACGTGCAATGATGGCTTTGGTTACTTGTCCCTTGTTTGACTTTGGTCCATTATTTATCCTACCCCAATGAACTCCAATGCAGAGACAGCTTCTTTGGCTCTACATAATGCATGGGTAAATCGGTGAGATTTCTTTAAAGTTACATTATTATTAATGATGCAGGGTCAGCTTAGGATGTCTTGCAAGTGGAAGTTACCCGGAATTATCCTTATGGTGTCTAATGATCCTGTGCAGTCACTACCACAACTTTGCTCCAAAGCTTCCATTGTGAAACAACCGCCTTGACCAGAAACATATAAAAATCATTTGTCCTATCTAATTTGTCCATTTTCCCTGATATAATGACTCAAACCGTAATAAGTCCTTGATCCTATCTTAGATTTAAGATAGCTTAATGCCTATCCTATAAATTCACTCACTAAATTAGCCTACACCGCTTCTGAGGCTGTTCTATTTATCTACACCCCTGGTAAAGTAAAAATGTCCCCCATTACATCTAAACCTCTGACCCTCTAGTTTTGAAATAAACTTCCGTCCTGTACTTAAAAATCCATTTAAGTATTGAAAAGTTTCTATCACTCTTTCTCTTCTTTCCTCCCTGCTATACATATTGAGATCCCTTACTAGAATGTAGACTGTATCACAGTCAAAATAAGCAAACTAGATTTGGTGGGTCTTGTCTTTATCACATTGTATAATGAAAATTACAGAATGTTAATGTTAATACAAGAAAAAATGGTTTTAGTGAATCACAGTGAACCTAAAGCTGGAATATAATAAAAGTTTTAACATTCTGTAAATGATGCCTTTCATTTCTTAGGTAGTGTTTCCTTCAGGCAAGTCTCAACTTTGATTAATAATCATCTTTACATATTGATTTGCAATTTGAATCCAGTTTGCATTCCCAGCACATCACATCCACTGCAGTAATAAAAGCTGGTTTCAGTATTAGTCATGCTAAGTAGAATAAGCTTTGTAAAGCAGAACTAGCTATTCAAGTGATGCACAATGCTGCTTTTTAATCTGTCTACTATATCACAGCACAACAATAAGTAATCCTAACAATAATAATATTTACTGAAATAATAAAATATAATTACATAAAGTGCTCTTTTCATATAGTATTGTCAGGGCCACCCATAGCCAGAGGCAAGTTGGTCTACTGCCCCAGGGCTTCCACAAGGACCCCTGTAGTGTCTCTGCCTACAGCACTCTTTCCCTCTCATGATCTCTCCAGCTCTGAGTGAAGTGAAATTCAGAGATATGTATAATGTCATATCCTAGCATTCCTATTCTCTCAGACATGCAGAGACCATGAGCGTGAGGGACAGCAGGAACCCCGAGAGCAGCCTTAATTTATTTTTTCTGTTTTGTTTAGGAAATTACATTATTTACCGTATTTGCTCGATTATAAGACAAGGTTTTTTTCCAGAGCAAATAGGTCTGACTATGAGACTAAGATCCAGATCCCCGCAGCGCTGGATCCTCCTGTCTTATGTCCCCCCAAACTTACCGGTGCTTCTGACTCCACAGTGTGTAGCCGGGGCAGCGTGTAGACGATTCGCGTAGACAACTTCCACTGCAGCCGGAAGGAGGAGCGGTTAGCAGTGGGGGTTGTCTGCGTCCATCGTGCAGACCTTCCCCAGCTGTCAGAGATCAGAGTTCCCCGCACCGGTGCAGGGAATTCTCACTGACAGTGAGGAACACAGACAACCCCCACTGCTAACCGCACCTCCTTCCGGCTGCAGCGGAAGTTGCCTATGTGAATCGCCTAGACCGGGAACCCCTGCTGATGTCATTCCGACATTACTAGGGGGTGTTTAAGAATGAATTTTAGCACTGATCACAGGTCCCAAGTGGCCACCTTACGGTTCATTGAAGCTCTAACCACCCCTCTTCAACGAAGGTGTCCTGATTTTGGACACCTGAAAGGTTAGGAGTATTTTTGCTGCAGTCAATAACCCATTTACTCATCTGGATACATATCCTTTAGGATGTACTTTTTTGCAGCGGCAGGGACATCTCCCTTCCAGATGGAGTCAATGCCGATACCCAGGGAAGGTCACAAACACAAACTGGGTCATTGTTCAGCAATGACACCTACTGTGTAGAAGAAATCCAAAGTGTATTTGCCAAAAATCTGTTTTTATTTCTATTTTAGTATAGTTTTTAACATATTAGCTCTTATAATTATGTTTTATGCATTTGTATAAGCCCCTACTCATCCTGAACAAAACAATGTATAAGTTGTGTGGATACATCAAATATGGAATCATGGTTTTAAAAAACATATTGGTATAAATGACAAGAAACTCTCATCCTTAGGGTATGAAAACCACTGTTTTCAAAGGGTTCATATAACAGACACCCATGTAAGCTGCTGGGCTGGTTCCTTCATAGGATTGATGCACCGATGCAATGCACTGCTTAGGGTGTATCCTATTCAGAGTTCAAAACACAGGCAATGTTTATGGGCTTTTGCCATAAAAAAGGATGTATTCTGAAAAAAAAAGACATTTATTTTTATATGAATTACAATATGGAAGAAAATGTAATCAATTTTGGATGAAAAACAGTGATTTTTAGATAAATTCTATAATCATATTACAACTTTACATCACACTGCTAATCTTATAGGTGACTTTTTCAAAACTTCTGCATCTCCATGTTCGAATGGACTGTACTCAGCAGTTGAACTTGTGCCCACATTCAATAACTCACATAAATATCCCTGAAGGGGGTTCAAAAAGTAAATTTTCATCTAATTAGAATTTTACTGGAACATTGCCACAATCCAATTAAAAATCGAACTGAAGGGAATGATCCCATAAAGTCTGTTTTGGTGTCTTTCCCATCATTGATGGGCTAATACATTCTCATTTAGCAATTTATAAACCTAATCCTTATAGCTACTATGCTCCATGTTTACCTTCCTAACGCACCAGAGAATCATAACAAGTTAAACTAACATGGTTCCGCTACTTAAAATGGGATACATACTTAAAACAGTAGGTCCCTCACATTTGATTTTTTGATAACATGTATGTGACCAACCATAAAGTACGCTCCAAGATTATTACAACTGATGATGACATAAATTTAAGTTGCAACCCCAATATCCTACTAACTCCTGCATGTATTTTATATTTAAAATAGTTTTATTATTTGTTTTAACAGTATTGACGTCATATTGCATTCCTTGTCTGACAATAAAAAGTGTTTTTTATGAATAAATTGCACGAAGCATGAATAAATTGATATTAATATGACCTATTAATAGTCTGTGTCTTAATTCTTGACATTTAAACATTTTTAAAATCACATGAGTTAAATAAACTTGTTAATAACTGTGACAGCAAGCACTTTTATTCATACACATTCCAGTGAATGGACATCAAGAAGAGTTTCCAAGTAATGAGAAATGTTGCGTCGTTCAGGTCAGTCCTTTGTCAAGTCCCCAAATGCCCATTGGTATATTTTAGCACACCAAAACACCCGCCTTGCCCCTTATTCCACCCTCTGCAGGTTAAATTGCACGTACATGTCCTGATACTGGTGGGGGGACACTGGTGGTGGGGGGGTGAATTCTTCCTCACTTACAGTTTTAACAGCAATATATATATATATATATCTACAAATAATGAACACCACAATAGGGACCAGGACAGCCCAACAATATTCTAATCTATTCATGGCCCAACAATTTTGGGGCACACAACTTCACAAACCCTACAACTACTACCGCTACACAGATTATAGTGCTGGCAGCAGCAGCAGAGGTTATCTGCGCGTGGAGCTCCACCGGCTGCCCCCCCACCAGACACCAAGGAATCTGAAGCACAGGGGACAAGTCCAGGGACGCACTGGTAAGTCAGGGGGTAAGAGTGGCATATGGGGGTATAAGGGCTTTCTGTAGGCAGAGTGGCATATAGGGGTTAAAAGGAAGATCAGGGAGGCAGAGTGGCATATAGGGGGTTAAAATGAATATCAGGGAAGCAGAGTTTCATATTGGGGGTTAAAAGGAATATAAGGGAAGCAGAGTGGTGTATAGGGTTGTATAAGGTATATCTGGGAGGCAGAGTGGCATAAAGGGGGGGTTAAAAGGAATATAATGGAGGCAGAGTAGCATATATAGGGTATAAGGCATATCTGGGGCAGAGTGCCATATAGGAGGGGGTATAAGGCATATCAGGGAGGCAGAGTGGCATATAGGAGGCTATAAGACATATCTGGGAACAGAGTGGCATTTTAGGCAGAGTAGCATATAAGGGGGTATAATGCATATCTGATGGGCATTTTTTTCAATCATAGTTTTTATTAAATATGAAAAAATAGTTAACATGTGAATAAATATTTACTAGTAAAACTTTTTTCTTATAAGGTAGTCTTATA
>VKOC01024219.1:0-44700 GCA_009364415.1 Spea multiplicata | reverse complement strand
CATGCTCTCCCTCATTCATACAATTCATCTACAAATTAACTCATGTTCTCCCTCATTCACACAATGCATCCACACATTAATTCACACTCTTTACTTATTTAAATATTCTTACTACCCTCTTTCTCACTATCTACCCCCTCTTCCTCCCTTATCACTTTCTACTCTCTCTCCCTCCCATTTCCCTACTCACTATTTACCCTCTCCCCCCTTTGTAGTTCTCTCACATGAAATGCTGCCACCACAACGGAGGTAGAGGCCTTGAGGAGGAGAATGGGGGGCGGCGATCGTTTGCTAGGCGTCCCTCTTTCTCCTCCGCATCAAAAAAAAGAAAAAGACGAGATTTAAAGTTGGATTATGACTTTATTCCAAATTCGGCGGGGGGGCAAGGAATAACCTAGGGGGGACCAGAAGGTCTATGACAGAGAGCCGGCATGACCTTCTGGTGCTCCACCATAGAAGCTCAGGCAGAAGTATCGGCCAGCAGCAGTGGAGGTTGTCTGCCAATGCCAGTGAACATCTGTGTGACGTGACCTTAGGATGCTCAGTCATAGAAGCCCCAGTCTTGTGTAGCAGCGGAGATTGTCTGCGCACATCGCGCAGTTGTCCACCGGCTGGACCCACATTTCACTAGGGAGTCTGGAGCATGGGGGATACATCTAGTCTAGGGATACATCAGTAAGTCCAGGCCATATAGGGGGATATAAGGCATATCAGGTGGGCAGATTGGCAAATAGGGGATATAAGGCATATAGGGGGTAAAGTGGCATATCAGCATTTTTCAGTTTTTATTAAATATGAAAAACTAGTTTACATGTGAATTAATACTTACTAATAAAACCTTTTCCTTACAGGGTAGTCTTATATTCAGGCTTTTTTTTTCTAAACTAACATACCTTTTTTAAATTTTGGGGGCTGTCTTATAATCATTGTCTTATAATTGAGCAAATACAGTATTTTAATGACTAAAGTTAATAATGATACCATTATTGGATATCTATGCATATTTGGTTTAATACAAAATTCAAATGAGAAACATGCAAAATCTTTGGGCTTTACTTCACAGGATTACGACCCATTACAAACATTAGTGGGGTTATTGAAGACCAGTTTGAGAAAAAAAACAGTAACTAAGTTGAAATCAGCTGACTTGTTTACCCCTCAATTGAATCTCCCAGAGTATAAAAATGTTTGTAAGGCTTGTTACCCAGAAAATAGAGACAACTCATACACAAATGATTAGTCCATATAATTAAATTCAGAGGCCTTTTTTTATTCATAAACAACAAGGGGGAGGTCCCTGACAAATTCAGCAGCAGCATCTTAAAGGTTAAGAGATCCAGACTGAAGCACAACCACCACCAGCAACAGCACAACAGCAGCTCTGCACCAATGGATGTATAAATCCAACACCATGCTATGGGACTGACCTTCTCCAAAAATTGGACTATTGTCCTGAATTGATCCCTCAGAGTATGTGGGCACTGGGAAATACACAGACTGCCAGGACGTAGACACATCCATCCTCATTATACAGACATTAAATTTAGGAATATATGTAAAAGAACGGATCTCTCAGAGTAAGGAAGATCATTGGCCTGCAGAAGAAACAGAAGCAGGCACAGGTAGACAGACACATCCAGCAACTTGGTGCAGGACAGAATTTCCCCAATATTAAAAAAAAAACAAAAAAACAACAAAGAATTGATCCATTAGAATAAGGAATGAGAGTAAAATAAAAGCAAGGCAGACATTTGAACCCCCCCAGACTAAGGAATGAGACAGAGGAGCAGCAGCAGTAAAGCAATGGGCATGGCCAAAAACATCCAGCCTTTCAGTACAGGAAAAAATTGCGTAATATTAAAAAAAAAGTCAAATATAAAAATTATCCCGCGATGCAATGCGCACATAAGTTTTACAGTAGTTGTAATTGATTGTATAGCAGGCAGTGGCAGGCAGCGATTTTTCGTTGTGCCGCTGTCGCCCCGGGCGGAAAAAATGAACGCTCCGTCCAATAGTGGGATTCAAATTTTTTAGTAACCACTTCCGAGGTTACTAAAAAATAAAAACCTCACACACGCAGAATCAGGCAGTCTCACTCACACACAGACTCAGGCAGTCTCACACAGACGCAGGCAGTCACACATAAATAAGTAAAATTTACTGTAAAAAAAGGCACTTTGAACTATTTCAAGCTGTTATATAATGACTCAGTTAATGACTCCGAGAGAGTGCGTGAGATGACGTAGCTACGTAACTACGTACGTCTGAGGCGTGTTGCCGGGCTGGCGAATGGAGCATGGATAGTACGGGAATGCTGACCTGCGACGAAACCCAGTGGTCGGCTATGTCGGCTGTCTCTCCTGTGTCTTCCTTCACCACTGACGGTGCTTATAGTGCTTCTGTCGTTCTTAGACCGTCCCGGGGGGGCGTGGACTCCTGGCCTCTGTGTTTGACCGCTGACGCAGTCTCTGGCAGGGTGCCAGCGAACCTGTACTGTGAAGCCTGCAGCCGCGTGGCGGGTTACTATGCCGCTAATGTGCGCAACCTATTGATTAACTTTCTTCCACTCAAATTTTATCAAATAAGGAAACAAATACAGAGCAGAGGTGACATGAAGTCTTTAAGAAGACATTTCCACTGTCTACTGTTGCTGCTACAAGTACCCGTAGAGGCTAAAATGATTAAAAGGTGAATATGTGAACAAGCACGGACCCCTCTTCAACAAACTGTGAGTCAAGGTGTGCGTCTTTCTGTGTTAGCAATCACTGTGTAAACGGAACCCATGATATTTGTCAAAGACATTTTCTGGACTTTAACATATACATATGAAGTGCTGGAATCATTCTTAAGAAGCCTTATATATACTACCATCCGTAATTATTGGGGTGAACTGAGTCTGCAGAGAGCTACTATTAACTATTGTATTCCCCACCTCTTGGGCTTGACGTATGCGGATTCATTGACAATATCTACTAAAAGTATTTTAAATATATTTTAGCCTAAGGGCTTTTGAAGGTCATTTCTTCACATACAAAAACTGGTGACTATTCTTATTTTCTACATGATATTTTGGGATATATTTCTAAATTAGAACGCTAAATGGCACCAAACCGAGATAAGGTTGGAAAGGGGGACAAGGAGGAAAAATCTAAAAGGTCTGTGAAAATGAAGAAACCTCCCCCAATTAGTGCCTATTACTCTCCCAAAAGCCAAACAGACATTTCCGTTTTATCATCCAAATCGTCCCCAGATCGGATGAATGAGATCAGTGTCAGTAACTCACCAGATTATATCACAAAGATTAATTTAATGACTCTCTATATATTAAAATTAAAGCCGATTTGGATCAAAACCTTAGAGATTATAAAGAAGAACTGGCTTATCTGAGATCCTCATTAGCCGCTCAATCAAAAGAAACTACTCTGTTACATACAAAATTTAGGGAGCTGCAATCTCAAAATGAATTCTTAAATACAGAATTAACAAGACAAGATCTTAAATTAGCAGATTTAGAAGACAGGTAACGTAGACAAAATCTTAAAATCCATGGAATCCCCGAAGATGTGAACAAACTTGAACCCTTTTTGATGGAGCTACTTTCAACATTTATAGACTATGAAACGTATGGGTCGATGCCAATTGAAAGAGCTCATAGACTTCTGATGCCCCCTAACTGGTCACAAACAAATACACGTAGAGATGTTATTGTTTGTTTTACCAATTCAAAGATAACTTAGTTAAAGAAATGAGAAGGAATCCTACTAAAAAAAAACATTTGCCTCTTTAACTTCTTTTTCTGATCTCTCACGGGCAACCAGATTACATAGAAAGAAATTTATAGACATTACTTCCTGTCTACGACAAAACAATAATATATAATCTTGGGGTTTTCTGACAAAACTCTGAATCGATTATCAAGGAAAGATCTATATCTGCAAAGACCCTATGCAAATGAAAGATAATTTATTGAAGTGGAACTTAATCAAACCAGGACTTGCAACCTAATGGGGAAAATTTGTTTTGTTCACATGTTTGTTTATTTTTTACTACTTTTGGCTTCTTTTTTTTTCAATAAAGGTTGTCTCTATAGTTAGAGCCTTGATTTTGAGGGAAAGAACAAACAAAGAATGAGTAAGGAAGGGAAGGGGAGGGAGAAGGGGAAGAAAATAAAAAGAAAGGAAAGGTAGGGGCGCAGAAGAAGGTTAGCATCGGCTCCATGTAGACTTACAGGCTTTAGAGGGATTATTCTCAATGGTTCACGAAAATGGTAATATACGAATATATAGCCAGTCTTACTTGTGATTTTTTCCCTAAATAATTCAGTGTTATAATTTTAAAACCGAGATATAGGGCTGTCGTAAATTCAACATTTTGGAATGATGTTTTCATTTATAAAATATGTTATATAAACAGGCTAATGGCTATAATAGGTATTATATAAGAAATCACTAAGAAAGGGAAGAGTTATGCTAGAAACACAAATGTATTGTTCTACGCTAGTCTTTATTAACTGGTGGTTGTAAAAGCAAGGGGGGAAGAAAAAAAAGAGATATTGACACATAGGAACACTGAATATAAACACAATATATTTTTTTTTTGCAAGACACTGGGATAAAAACATGTTATATGAATTGGGTAATGGTAATAGATAGTATATAAGAAAACTTAAAACGGGAAGGGTGTCATAAAGTCACAAAGGTATAGCAGGCGATTTGAATTGTATAACTGACATTGAAAAAGACAGCAAGACACCAACGAACGTTTTTGGGACTGTTCACCTAAATACCGTGCCTGTTTCTCCTGCTTACTGGTGTCCGCACTCTCCTGTCGCTACTGCCCAGTCCTGACACAATCCGTGACTTGAAAAGGGGGAAGCACCGAGCCCCGATTGCTTTTCAGTCATATTCTTTCAAACCTTGAACCCAGTGATCTCCCCCATTCTAACAAAATCATTCAACTCAATTGCTACAGGTAGAGATTTCCCAAGAGAGATGCTAGAGGCGAGCATATCTACAATTCCGATATGCGAACAAGTAATTCGAGACCTGATCCTCCCAGATCAAGCAGGATTAATGCCTGGCAGGGCGGGAGACGAAAATACTCGTAGAATTTTCAATATTATTGAATACATACATACATAGACACAACATCCCTTCGGTGATGGGTGATGGTAGACCTGGATGCCCAAAAGGCATTTAATAGGGTTAATTGGAGGTTTCTGGCCGAAACACTCTGGGCGTTTGGCATAACAGGCCCTTTTTATGACCTTACTATGGCCTTATATACATCTCCAGTGGCAAAGATGAGGGGTCCTTCCCTGGACTCGGATACGTTCTTTATCCACAATGGCACCAGACAGGGATGTCCATTGGCTCCCCTGCTATACACCCTAACAATTGAGCCTCTTGCAGCTTATGTTAGAAATTCTCTAAATATCCGCGTTATAAATATTGGCAACTATGAATATCACATTATTCTATACACGGATGAGGTTTTGTTAACATTGTCTACACCCCTGTTATCTGTCTCTGCCCTCTTAGAGGGAGTG
The DNA here is from genome assembly GCA_009364415.1 of Spea multiplicata. Lineage (NCBI taxonomy): Eukaryota > Metazoa > Chordata > Amphibia > Anura > Pelobatidae > Spea > Spea multiplicata. The sequence continues at coordinate 39,152 of VKOC01024219.1, read as the reverse complement.
GATACCTATCAAGGACTCAGATGATTCCATTTTATCTATCTGAGTCTCAGATATGTTCAATTCAAATGCACGTCCAGAATGAGGGTCAGATGGGTCAGATCAATTATCTAGGGAGCGGTACTGGAAGATATTGTTGCTATAAATCATAAGAAACTTCTTTTAGAGGTAAAATCCTCTCTAACAAACTGGGGGAAACTCGAGATCTCTTGGATGGGTCGTATTAATACTCTAAATAAAAAGCTTATACAATTCCAAAAACTCTATATCTTTTCAGATTAATTCCTTTCCAAGTCTCGAAATATATTATCTTACAAGAGAGAAAAGTACCCTGGGTTGGTACAATATAGAGAAATAGAATTCTAAAAACCTTGACCCTTTTCTATTGTTCTGGCTACCTCAATTTCAATTTAAGAAGAAAATGTTTCCTAGCTTAATAATTACTGATACCTTTTACAAAATTAAGAAAAGGTTAGAAGCAGGGATTTCAGTTACAAAAAATTGCCCCATAGATATTCTCCCATTTTATGTGCCTGATTAGATAATTGGGGAATGCTAGGTATAAAGAAGATAGACGACCTCTATATAGAAGGTCAAATTGCTTCTTTTTCCTCTTTGACTGATAAATATGATCCAAGTGAGATCTTCAAATATATCAGACTTAAACATTTCTTCATATCAAACCCACCAGCCGAGCATAGTCCCTGGTTGAGATGTATTACTTCTTGTACCTCCAGAAGAATATTATCTAAGATACTGAAAGTTTTCAAGGACAATAAGACTCCTGAGAAGTCTAAGGCACACAAACAATGGGAGAAGGAATTGGGGATTATTATTTCCCTACAGTCCTGGTGTAAAGCAAGGCAGATTACTAGAAAAGCAACTCACGTTAAAATAGGATCCCATATATTTAGAACTTCCCCTCAATTGTTTCTTTTTCACATCCTTCCTGGGTCCTCTACTATTCTCCATCTATACTTCCTTACTTGGAAAACTTATCAACAGCTTTGGCTTCAAATACCACCTCTATGCAGACGCCACACAAATCCATCTCTCTGCATCTGTCCTCTCTGAGATCAGCAGCTGCCTTTCTGGCATCTTTTCCTGGATAGCCTCTCACCACCTCAAGATAAACATGTCCAAGACTGAGCTCTTTCTAATCCCTTCTTCTAACTCTATTCCCCTTTCTGACCTTTCTATCACTGTCTACGGTACCACTATCTCTCCTTCACCACAAGTCCGCTTCCTCGGAGTGACCCTAGACTCAAACCTATCTGTTATCCCTCACATCAAATCACTCTCTAAATCCTGCCACAACCAACTATGCAACATTTCCAAAATTCGTCCATTCCTGACTGCCAGCACTTCAAAAAATCCAGTCCTTTGTAATCTCCCGTCTAGACTACTGCAACAACCTACTTACTGTCCTCCATATCTCCCGACTATACCCCCTCCAGTTTGTCCTCAATGCCTCTGCCAGACTAATCTATCTCACTGACGCTCTGCCACACCTCTCTGCAAGTCCCTCCACTGGCTCCACATCCATAGCAGAATTAAATTAAAAATACTAACTCTATGCTACAAAGCTCTCACTAATGCTACAAAGCTCTCACTAACGCCACTCCCCTCTACCTATACTCCCTCATCAGCAAATATACTCCAGCCTGCCCTCTAAGATCCAACAATGACCTGCTCCTTGCATCTTCACTTAACACCTCCTTCCATGCCCACCTACAGGACTTCTCTCGCATGCACCAACCCTCTTGAATTCTCTTCCCCGTGCTGTCTGACTCTAACCAACTCTACCCTCCTTCAAACGCTCCCTAAAAACTGACATAAGGGAAGCCTACCACTGACATAAACATCAAAACTTCTCTCTCACCCACTTACAACCCTTATCTCGCCCTACATTAACATCATTCACTACCAAGTAGTCCTCACCTCCTGTTTCTCACCCCTTATCCACCTAGATTGTAAGTTCCTACGGGAACAGGGCCCTCCATTCCTCTTGTATCTATATGTCAATTGCTGTATTGTACTTGTCGTTATCTGTTACACATATACACATAACACATATACGTTATAAGTATATGAGAAAAAAACAGTTAAACCCAAAAAGATAAATGTGAAATAATAAAAATAAATAATTCCAGAACAAACGGAATATATATATGCGTATACTTCCTCCTCCTGTTCTTACAGCTGGCACCCAACAACAACACTCTCCAAATGCTGAGCAGTACTAAAGAAAATCCACTTGGGGGCACGCATTTAAGAAAAAAGGAAAGAAGGCAGACCATCATAGTGTAGACTGTTTTCAATTATAATTCAATGGTGAAATCAATGGTTGCACTCACAAAAATAATGTGGTGTTTTCTTAATATATCTTGTATTACCAGACAGGAACTAGAAGAAAAGACCAAAGACCCAATCTTGCAGTACATCAATCAGGTGTGAAGTAAATAATATAACAATTGCACTCACATGGAGTTTTGCACACCAAAACATGTGCAAACAAGCTTGATCATCTCCCAGGGGTTTCCTGTCTGTGTTCTTCTTTTTTTGTAGGTTCCAATAAAGTGCCAGTGAATAAATAATATAATTAAAATGTATTTATTCCGGGACTAGCCCATAGATAAATAAATAAATATTTTCATATTGTACAGCGCTGCGGACCCTGTCGGCGCTTTAGAAATAAAGTATAATAATACCTGGAAATTCCTTTTCCATTTCCAGGTGGCACATATTTTTTTCCCCTACCCTAACTGTGGATTTGGAGAGCTTCCAAATCTTTTATAGGAGGCCCTGCCTTTCCTGAGGGGCGGAGACTATCTCTCCTTAGTGCCACCTGGAAATGGACAAAGAAAGGAAATTCCCAGATAAGAATTCTATTTTATTCAACATATTTATAAATGATCTTGCAGTAGGCATTGAAAGTCATGTTTCTGTGTTTGCAGATGACACTAAACTCTGTAAAATAGTACCAAGTGAATAGTCTGCCAAGTGAAGGGAAGTCTCCTCCACAATGCACTGTGGGCAGTGTCTATATCTAGACAGCCCCCTGGCATGCATAAATGTCCTTAGGGGGAGACCTCCCTGAATGGGCATCCATGCAATGTCTTTATGCCTGTTGGTTAGCCTGCTTGACGACACGTTAGCCCAGACAGTCTTGGCTGTGGCGTCGGGGAGCCGTGGGATGTTCACGATAGCGTCTTTGGCTCTGATGAGCTTGTGGATCAAACGGGGTAACCACAGGTCTGGTTTAACTCCCTCCAGTTGGTGCTCCCTTACAAATTTGCCCACATCCGAGTAGAAGTCTCTCCTCCCAGCTTTTCAGGGCTGTGGCGTCTATGCCGAAGCAGACTCCCAGGATCTTTAGGAAGTCGGTTTTGACGGGAAATGGGATCGGCTCAGAAGTCAGGTCCCACTGCCCAAACAGCATGGTCTCCGACTTCCCGCAGTTGACCTTTGTACCTGAAGCTCGGCTGAAGTCCTCGCACGTCTGGAAGAGTGCTCTCACCGACCCGAGATCTGCGCAGAAGATGGTCACATCGTCCATGTAGAGCGGGCATTCCTTCTTGTCTCTGCCCGGCGCGGTGATCGCTCTGATCTCTGGATTCCGTCTGATGCACTCTGCGAAGACCTCTATACAACAGACAAAAAGAAGAGGTGAGAGAGGGCAGCCTTGTCTGACCCCAGAGAGGACCGGGAAGGGGTCAGTCTTCCAGCCGTTCACCAGCACCGAGCTGTGGATATCAAGGTACATCAGGTTAGCGTAAGAACAGAACATCTCCCCCAGCCCAAACCTCCGCAGTACCTGACCCATAAAACCATGGGACAGTGGATCAAATGCCTTCTCTTGGTCTAGGGTGACCAGAGCGGCACGGATATTGTGGTCCTTGATGTAGTAGATCGTGTTCCTGATGAGGGCCAGGCTGTCCGCGATCCGGCGTCCTGGGATTCTGCCCGTCTGGTCAGGGTGGACGATCCAGAGTCATCTGTCTGGAAGGTGGCTTGAAGCACTTCTGCTGGTTTTAACCTCCAGGACATATTTTTAGAAGATAATGTATTCTCAGACCATAATCTTTTAAAAACGCTTTTTAATTCCTAATGAATCAAAAACTAGGAATGGTCTGTGGAAACTCAATTTATTATTACTAGAGAAGTAACAAATCCGGAATAATTTTAAGGTCTCATATGGGCGATGGTGGCGCCAAAAGACCCAAGTCAAAATTTTTTGGACTGGGAAACCATCAAGTCCAAGATGAAGAACTTTTTTATTGTTGATGGCAAGAGGAAGAAAACAAGTTTTTAAAGATCTTAATGTGTGTTTGCAAACTCTTTTTAAGTTGAAAGAGGCTGGTGTAAGCAATACTGACAAGCTGATTTTTAATTTAAAGAAGGAGATTAAAAAGGTTTTAGATTTTAAAAGGTAAACAACTTATTTTCAATGCCCGGGTAAAGCACTTGGAGGAATGGGAGAAGTGCTCTTGTTTCTTTTTTATACAAATATCTCAAAAGAGAGACCTAATTTTAGAAATGGAAGGCCAGTCCTCCATTTCGGGCATTTTAAAAGTATCACAGGAGTTTTACCAAAACCTTTTTAATGAGAAAGTCATAGATTTTAACAAATACTCTGAGGGCATTTTGATAGGGGAATCCCTATCAAATTTTATAAATGTTTTTGAGAACTTTTAAAGTTTGATCTTTTTAATATTTTTTTAGAAGCTTTTAATGCTCAGGAGTTACCATCTTCCTGGAGAAGAGGCATCATTATTAGACTTGTGCATTCGTCTTCGGGTGAACATGAAAACGAACACGAAGAGTGTAAGCAAATACTGGCCATTTTATCTCTTGATTTTAAAAAAAGCTTTTGATCGTGTATCCCATGAATATTTCTTTATGGTTTTAAAGAAAATGACATTCCCAGATGATTTTATTCAGCGTTTTAATCTTTTATGTAAGTTGTCAAATATGACTGTTTTTTTTTTTTTTTCTTTTTTACTACTGCACCAGAGAGTAAATCAATAGGGCTCCTTAGGTAGTCTACACCCATGGGTGTTGGGAATAGGAGGGGTAACAGCACGCATCAATACAGGGCCATGTGCATCCACCAAACAGGGGCCAGGTTATGTCTTTAAATGAAACGATGCTGAACCCAAAGACCAGTTGACCAGACTTCTCATTGGAGCTAAGAAGCAACAGTTGTGCTTCTTTGATGACTGCCCCAGACTTTTTTTTTTTTTTTTTTTTTTTAATTTATTTTATTAGACCACATCACATACAATAAATAATCTGAGGGCAATCCCACCAGATATGAGAGAATGATCCTAAATAGGAGCGACATCTCCAACAAATAGAAGACACATTAGAATTAAATTTACACTGTTTCATCGGGGTTATATACCATCTCCACATTATCTTGTAATGCAGTTCAATCATATTGAGGCAATGCGAGATTTTATTAATTTCTAATAAGCTACCAGTCCATATGTTTAAATCGATCAGACACTTTAGGTCTGATTGCCATGATTTTAATGCTGTATGGTCAGGGGGAGTTTCTATTTCTTCAAGCAGTATATACCACTTTTTTAGACTTTTAAGAATAATTTTTGTAGAAAACAAATCACATATCTTTTGACTCAGAGTAGAAGAGGACTGCACATAGAGATGAGATCTAACATAGAGGGTTATCCTAAAAACATTGAAGGACTCCAGATTGCCGAGTTCAAATTCCACTGAGAGCTGGGAAAAGGTTTTTATTTTATCCTGTATCAAGATATCTACAATCCTTTTATTCCTAAAATTAGACCAGTTTCTCAGATTGAGAAATATTATACTGAAGAATTTCAAGCGGAGCTGTTGGAGCTATTTTATCACGGAGGCCTAGTCGAGGCTTAATATATTCCCAAAACTCCATAGAACTATGGAGTGTAATTGGTAGGTTATTTCTAATTGATTTCAATTTAGAATGATTTAGCCAGAGTATACATTCAAGGTTTGAGAAGCCTGTCAGTTCTTGCTCAATCACAAACCAATCTATATTGTTATTATTTTTATATTGTAATTTCAAGATGTGTGAGAGCATACTTGCTTGGGCATATCTCACTAGCGATGGGACATTAAGTCCTCCTTTACTTTTACTCGCTGCTAGTGTTTTCCGTGCTATTCTGGCTCTCTTACGCGCCCAGATAAAATTATCAATATTTTTCTGAAAAACCGTAGACCAAAACAACGGGAGCCTGACCGGAATCATTTGGAGAAGATATAGCCATTTGGGGACTATATAAGATCTAATAACATTCATTCTGCCAAGCCAAGAAATAAAGAGGCCTTTCCACTCTTTAGTTTGCTTAATCAATTCATCACGTAATTTACTAAAGTTAACTTCTATGATTTCCGAGAATTTAATTGGAATTACGACCCCCAAATAGTCAATCTTATCGGTCGCCCAAGAAAAATCAAAGGATTCCTCAATGCTCATTTTGGATGAAGCCGAAAGATTCATCATTACAGCTTGTGTTTTAGTGATATTCAATTTGTAGTTCGAAAAGCTGCTAAATAAATTAATTTCGGCCATCAAATAATCAACTGAGTTTAACGGATCATACAGAGAAAGTAAAATATCATCCGCATATAAACAAAGTTTATTTTCCAAATCACTGATTCTTATTCCTTTAATGCTTTTATTGGATCTGATTCTCGACGCTAATGGTTCTAATGTAAGAATATATAACAGAGGTGCCAATGGGCAACCTTGTCGAGTCCCGTTATTTAATCTAAAACGTTCCGATTTAAAGCCTTGGCCAACTACCATTGCGGTTGGTGTTGTATACAACGCCATAACAGCTCGAATAAAACCTTCGCCAAAGCCATAGGACCTCAGTGTCTGTTCTAAAAAGGACCAGTTAACCCGGTCAAAGGCCTTTTCCGCGTCCAAAGCCAGGAAGATTGAGGGAATTTCATGAGTGGTTACGTATTCTACTATGTCAATAATCTTACGGACATTATCACTAGATTGTCTTCCTTTTATAAAACCAGACTGGTCTCTACCAATTAACTGTGAACACAATGGTTTTAAACGGGCAGCTAATATTGAAGAGTATATTTTAGTATCCAAATTAATCAAAGAGATTGGCCTATAATCGGACACTTTCAGGCACTCTTTCCCAGCTTTGGGTATAGGAAGAATAATCGCCTCCAACATTCCGTTAGGAAAGGACTTATTTGCGCTGATTTCGTTGAACATACTTGTTAGATGCGGAACTACCAATTTGGACAGTTTTTTATAAAACAATGCTGTATATCCGTCAGGACCTGGGGCTTTACGTACTTTAAGTTTTTTTATCGCCTCATTTACTTCACTCTCCAAAAAAGGAGCGTCCAATTGTTCTATCAGTGTATCAGTCAACTTCGGCAATCTGCAAATACTGTCTCATCTGTGCAACATCTTGGGCTTGGCCTACAATATTATACAGAGATGTATAAAACTTACCAAAAGCTGTCCCAATATTTTCAGGACTTGAAATATATGTATCCCCATCTATAAGTTTAAGAATTCGATTTTTTAAATTTCTATTTTTTAATTGGTTGGTAAGCTGTTTCTCTGCCCGATTCCCAACATAGTAGAATTTTTTGCTTTAACTTAATTAAATTATAATTTGCTTTACTTATTAAGCGGTCCGCAATTTCTTTTTTAATTTTAATCATGTTCATAATATCATGTTCTTCATGAGATTGACTGCACTTTCTTTTTAGATTACTCAATAAGATGTATAGATCAGACAATCTTTTTTTTCCTTTTTTCCTATTGTATGCGTCTTTTTTAATTAGATATCCTCTCAGGACACATTTATACGCGCACCAATTATTACCCAGACTCACATTATGCGTCAAATTCTCAGAGAAAAACTGGATGGTCGTCTGGGATATATAATCAAGAGAATCCTTGCAGCCTAATAATGATTCATTTATCCTCCAAGGACGTGAGGTTAAGTGAAATTTCTTTTCTATTTCTAAACATACTGGATCATGATCTGTCCAGGCTGCATTTCCTATACTAATGCGCTTACAATCTGAAATCACGTTCGCGGTAGTTAATATAAGATCTATACGTGAAAAGGTCTTATGTCGGCCCGAAAAAAAGGTATAATCTTTATCTGACGGTCTCAATGTCCTCCAAATATCGTAGAGTTTATATTTACCAAGAGTAATACTGAAAGCATTAGATAAATTAATTTGGTTTCTACTAGGAGTTCTACCTCGGGAACTAGTAGTGTCCATTACTGCATCAGGAGCACAATTAAAATCCCCCATACACAAAAAGGTTCCCTGTATATATTTCTGGATTTTTTGTAATGTGCAATTTAAAAAATGGTTCTGTTTATAATTGGGTGCATAAATGTTCAAAATAGAGAATAATCTCTCATCTAATTTGCACACTATGACAACATATCTAGCATGAGAATCCTTCTGCTTGTAGATCAACTCAACTTTAATTTTATTTGAGATTAGGATAGCTACACCTCGTTTTTTCCTACTAGGTAGCGATGAATGTTCAAGGACAATATATCTTTTATTATTCATTCTGCAGATATCTGCATTTTTCAGATGTGTTTCTTGGACGCAACATACATCTATATGGTGATTATTTATATAGTTGAGTAGCGAATATCTTTTATGAGGCAGATTTAATCCTTGAACATTCAACGAAATAATCTTAAATAAATCTTCCATGTTTCAAATAATTATTATAACTAACATAAACCTGATAAGGCTTGACACCCTCACAATCCATACATCCTACATACACACACAAATAACCAAATTTACACAAAAAAATGGAAACCCAAATACTATTCAAACATCGGAGAAAAAACCCAGCATACTCCGAGGACATAGTAACTCCACCTTGTTGAGAAGCTATACGGGAACAAATCTATGTTAAGGAAAGAATGATAAATAAACCAGATGGGAGGGGGGGGAGAAGAAAAAAAATTATAAATAAGGTGCGGATTAAATTCTAATTATTATTAATTATTGCATACCCTTCAAATCCATGAGCTCAACAATACCTGTGATTTAATAGTGACACAAGTGAATATTCCTCCTATACTCCTTCAGATTCCATATAATAGGAGATTACACATATATAATCTTAGAGATAGAGTAACACACAAAAAAAAAATAAAAAAATATTATTATAAACTAAGTGCAGATTGAATTCTAATTTTCATTATTAATTATTGCATATCCTTCAAATCCATGAGCTCAACAATACCTATAATTTAATAGTAACATAAGTGAATATTCCTCCTATACTCCTTCAAATCCCATATAATAGCAGATTACACATATATAATCTTAAATAAGTAGCACACATAAAAAGAAGAAAAAAAAAAAAAAAAAAAAAAAAAAAAAAAAAAAGGAGAGTCCCCCCCCCCAGAAATCACGCATCCGCGATATTGTTATTACGAACCATGTACTGCATTTCCTTTAAGCCAACTCTTGGCTTCATCAACCGTTGATAGCTTAATTGGTTGATGCTGAGCGGACATTATAATCAATTTTACTGGGAATCCCCAAGAGTATCTAATATTTTGCTCTCTCAAAATCTTAGTCACATCTTTAAATTCAAATCTCTTTTGTCTAGTAAATAAAGAGAGATCTTGGAAGAACATTAGATTTTGAAATTTATCTACTTTCGGAGCATATTTGCTTGCTGCCAATAATATTTTCTGTCGCATAAAGAAAGTTGAAAAACGGATAATTATGTCCCTGGGTTTGCCTTCAGCAATATTCTTTGGCTTTAAGGTTCTGTGTACACGTTCAATCAGATCATCTCTGTCAGCATCACGGATGCCCATATCTAAGAACAATTCTTTCAAATAGCTTCTGATATAGTCCTGCTTAATGTCCTCCGAAATGCCCCGTATTCTTAAGTTCTTCCTGCGCGTGCGATCCTCGGCATCATTTAATTTTTGTTCCAGGTTCCTTATGATATTTTCTTTGTGGTTAAGATCATCTTTAATTGATTTTAACTCTAATTCAAGAAACTCATTCTTTTGCATAATTAAATTCAGACTCTCTTGCGTTTTTTTAAATTCACTTTTCCATTCCATGTTCACTTTCATGAGTTCATCTTTAAATGAGTTCAACTGAGATTCCATACATAATTGCAAGTATTCTTTAGTGATCATTTGATTAGATTGTGCTGCAGGACTTAAAGAGTGTCTTCCGGATTCGTCTATAGTGGAATCAGATAGGCACACAGACTTCTCCATTTTCCTATGAGCCTGGGGTGAAAATAGCGTAGAAATATTTTTTTCTTTTTTTTGGTCTAGATCTCTTTTTTCTCTTTTTTTTTATTTTGGATCCTCTCTTTTTGAAGCCATCGTATCCTCTTTACTTTTTGTGGATCTCAAGATAAACTAATAGAAAATTTGTGACTATATATATATTTTTCTTCTTTTTTTCTTTCCCCCTTCTCTTCTTTCTCTTCCCTTCTTTCCTTTTCCTTTTTCTCTCCCCTTTCTTCTTTTCTTCTTATAACCACAATTCAAGTGTAACGTGATAATCAAATATTTATAAATTCATTAGTGAAGTATGTGTTGCAATGTAGATCAGAATATATTAGCCCAGAATCAGTTGTTTTTATATAGACCATGATTCACTTGTTGATCAAAATCAAAATCACAAAGACAAATCAGATTTCACCTCCCTCAAGGCTTGATTAAATTAAGGTGTCCATTTCCAGCAAAATTATTATAGTTCAATAATTGGATTAAATTTCAGCATGATTAGAAGAATCCGTATCACATAGTGGAGATAGACTAGGTCAGTTAATTCCATCCAAATCTGAACTCATATATATAAGTAGTAGATTGATAACATAATTAATGACTTGATTAATAAAGTTAAATTAGTGAAGTTTGTATCGCAGTATAAATCAGAGTATATGAGCCCAAAAATCGGTTATTTATAAATAGAGCATGATCCACTTATTGATCAAAATCAAAATCACGAAGACAAGTCAAATTTCACCTCTCTCAAGGCTTAGTTAGATTAAGGTGTCCTATTCCAGCATAATTGTTATAGTTCAGTAAATAAAATAAATTTCAACATGATTAGATGATGCAATCCGTGTCACGTGGTAGAGATAAACAGGATCAGTTAATTCCATCCAGAACTAAATTCATGTGTATATATAGTGGATTGATAACATAATTAATGACATGATTGATAAAGTTAAATTCATATAAGGGGATCAATTTTCTTACTCCTGTGTAACTTGATTACGTTATAAAGTCTATTCACAACATGATTAAGTTATAAAGTCTGTTCCAGCATGATTATTGTCCTTTCAATAGTTTTTTTCAGTGGTAATCTCACTTAGGTGTGTTGTCAAATTGGACTGTCCTCCACCATCATGATTATAATTTAAATATATTCAAAAATAATTCCAGTCTTAATTAGCAAAAAAATACAAAAATAAATAAATAAATAGATAAAGAATACTTTTGATGATTCCAAGAACTCTGGAGGTCCCACTGATCGGCTGCCGCAGCCCCTCAGGATCAAAAATCTGTAGCGCTTTTCCCGCCAAGGCAATCAGATATCAAGTATTAAATTTCTCTCGGTCTCACTCCAGCTTCCACCATGTCGGCAATATAGCCGAATCTTTCAATATGGAGCATCAATCGGTGGCTGCCACACCGCAGGATATTCTCCCGGGGTTGCTGCACCGACGAGTTTTCAAGGGAGCCAGTGGACGGAGCTTTCAGACCTCAATCGCCAGGGGAAAGAGACCATGCGGAGACCACACGCTGGGGGTTCGTGGCAAGATCATCGGGCATATCGGAGAGGCAAATCACAGGACGCCATCACCTGAAATTCATCCCGCTCGCTCCAACGCTCCTCCCCGTGAGCGTCTCACGTCATCACGCCCCTCATGACACTCTCCGAAAACAAATATGGCTGTTTTACTATTGGTGATTGGGATGGCAGTCAGACACCTGCTGTCAAGACCAAAGGTGACAGTATTAAAATTCTGGGAGTGGTTTTTGATTATGCAAATAATGGCAAGAGATCATGGGATATTAAACAGCAAAACAGAATTATGGCAAAACCGAAACTGTAACTCTTACAAATTATGTTGTATTTAGGAGTGGTATTCCCCCTGTTAGAATATTCTTTGTCTTGAATATCTAAACTTCTCCAGTGACCAAATATTAGGGATCTCCTACTTCCCTGCCCGGTCCATTTCACTATGTGATGACAATTGGAGATTCCGTCACATGTTATGGCCATAGTATGCTTAACCACCACTACGTCAAAGTACTCCAATATTCAGATGGTCCTAGCGCTAAACCCTGCCTACTGAATTATTAATACACTGAAACTAAACATTGAATCTAAACACAAAACCAAGGACATAACTTTAAACTGCAGACTGAGACAAACATAACAAATGGTGGGGGGGGCACACCCTATAAAGGAAACAGGAGCTGAAGCAAAGAGCAGAACTGGAATCAATGAATCAGAAGCACAGAACAGAGCACAAGGGAAAAAAGGGAAAACCAGAGATATGCAGCTCTGCAGCCTGGATGGTAGCTTGCCAGGTAACCAAGGAGTTAATGCATTAGTATGAACATTGGTGGTCATAACTAGTGGGAGATATTGTGCAGGGAGTGGTGCTTGGAACCTCATGTGTTGGGGCACCTGGGTATGTCCCTTCTCAATATTGGTGTGTGGTATGGTACCTGGGTAGGCTAGGTTGGTGTTGATATATATATATTTCTTTGTGTGATGGTAGTCATTATCTCTGTTAACACATCTATTTCAAGGTGTAAAATAAAAATCATTTGGCGGTGGAGTTTTTAATTACTTGGGTAACTGGGCTTAACCTGGCCTGTGAGTTGAAGCTACATCTGTAAAAATCCAGTTGGAAGGCAATATGGACTATTTACTTTTATATTTACAGTGTTTTCTGGCTTTGTATCAAGCATAAAGCAAATAACAGATAAGAACATATTTTTTTGTGAAACATCCAATTATGGGTGGTTACCATAGTAGTCTTGGCTGTATAAGTAGGAAGCTATGTTACTTCACTCCACACTGGCAGTGTTGGTGAAATCATTCACCATGAAGTGGCTGATTTTCATACTCATTTTGATTTGTTTCTCTGAAGGACTTGTAAGGTAAATTATTCATATGTTATATACATCAGTGTTGTCCAACATTCTTATGTATGTGTTTATTATTTTCCTCTTTCTGTGTTACTCCCATTCACTGAGTTGTTAATTAAAATCCCGGTGCTGTTGGTATATCAAATAAACTGTGGCCTGCTTGCAGCCCTCAAGGACTGGAGTTGTGCGTCAATGGTATAAATAGTGTTTCAAAGGATGTCTAGGATGGGTGGATATTGTGAGAGATATTATTATACAGGACTTCCATAGGTAAGCTCCAAAATGTTTTGTTTAAAACATATAACTAATTTAGCTATGGAAATAAATGTATTTATTGTAACAGAATGGGTGAAACATCATTCCAAGCACAAAAGTTATTGTGCTTAATGATACTGAAGTGATAAATGTGGCGCAATCACCATGGAAACAAACAGAATTTCATAGTTTATTGCAAATCATTTACACTTTGCACTAGAATTGTTTTTGATTAAGGCGATGAATGGAATGAAAGATTGGTTGAATATTTTGGTATCCAGTGTACAGGACTTGAAACATTACTATAGACAACTAGTGTATATGCCTGTGATTAATATGATGTGTACTTTTCTTTCCTTCTTCTCTCGATGCCTCTTTTTTTCCTATCTCAATATTCATTTTTTCTCTTTATCTAACTATAGCATCTTTATTTCTTCTATCTCTCCCTCTCTTTTATGTCTATCATTTTTCCCTCTGTCTATCCCTCTTTATTTCTCTCCCTCCCATTTTCTTTTCTCCTTCGTTTATTCTTTTTTTTCCTTTTCCCTTGTACCCTTTCTTTCTCTCTCTTTCCCTCATCTTCTTTCTTTCTCTTTTCCACTCTGCCTTTCGTTTGCCTCTCTTTCTCTTGCATCTTTCTTCCCAGCTATGGACTGTGGGGGCCTCTAGGGAAGGTTGGGTTAGGAGACCATTTTGTTTTGAGAGATTCCATTGTGTCTTTATGTCTATTACCTCTTGTTGGAATGTGTGTATGTTAGGCTCAAAGCCTGGTAGTATATATTCTATATGCCAATCATTCAGATATAACGTTTATTGAAACTAGCTATTTCTTAACTGAAACTAGTTGTTATATTTAACATTTCTTTACTTTAAGGGAACTTGTTAGCTATTGGTTATAATGTTTACCAAAGAATGTAATGTGCATAGCAATATATGTTAAAATACAGACCTAAGGGAATGTATAAATACCCAAAGTGGGACTGTGTCACTCCAGAAAGACATGTTTGATTTCTCCTTGTGCACACATGTAATAAAACTCATTGAATTTCCTGAAGTTTTGACACTTTATTTCCTCCTTTCTATTTTTCTATCCTCTCTCTACACTCTCTCTGTTTCATTCACTTCCCCTTGTCCCTTTCTCTCCTCCCTTAACATACTATTTTCTTCACTGTACTACCTATCACATTCCATAATTTTATATCACCGGCACAGTAGTAGTTTTAAATGAAAGCAAATGCCGTCATCCAAATAGTCCTCACTCATTTTCTGAGAGCTGACATCGCGATTAAGCCCCTGACACTATCTACATCACCACGCGCTGAGTGTAGTGATGTTCGGATCATGAAGGAATCGTTCTTTCGATCCAATTCTTTTCAGTGATCCGGATGAATCGGTTCAGTAGACTGAACAATTCAATTGTGAATGAATCATGTCTGTGAATCATGCAGTTGTAACCTGATCCTAGAGTGAGTCATCTGCAGAGCACTCAGACACGGACTCTGGGATCAGGTTACAGCTCATTAATTCACAGAGGAATGATGACTCATAGATTCAGAGAGTCTTTCAAAGATTCGAATGATTCAAAGATTGGAATCTTACAGAGATTCAAATCATTCAGAGAATATCACTGACACCATACTTTTATAAATAAATACATTAATGATCGTCACTGCCCCAGTATTTAGATTCCCCACCTTTACCTCTAACTGCCCCTTAAGTGTTAAATTAACCCTAAAGACCCCATGAACCATAACTACCCTTAAATTAACCCTCAACACCCCATTAACCATAACATCACCTAAAATTAACCCTAAAGAACCCATCAACCATAACTGCCCCTAAATTACCCTAAAGACCCATTAACCATAAACTGCCCCTAAAATAACCCTAAAGCCCATCAACCATAACGCCCCCTAAATTAATTGCATGTACTCCAGATAAAGATACCTAATAAAATGGTTAGTTGATGGGGTCTTTTAGTGTTAATTTAGGGGCAGTTATGGTTAATGGGGTCTTAGGGTTAATTTAGGGGCAGTTATTGGTTGATGGGGTTTAGGTTTAGGGTTAATTTAGGGGAAGTTATGGTTGATGGGGTGTTTAGGGTTAATTTAATGCTGAGGACTGAGGGTTAATTTAATTAATTTCATAAAGTTAACTTAAGGTGCAGTTAGAGGTAAAGGTGGGCAAACTAAGGGGAATCTAAATGCTGGGGGCAGTGAAGATTATTAATGTATTTATTTATAAAAGTATGGTGTCAGTGATATTCTCTGTGAGATTCAAATCCCTGTAAGATTTGAATCTCTGTAAGATTCGAATTTTTGAACGATTCTCTGCCTTCAGTGACATCACTAGCGTAGGCAGGCAGGAGGGTTCATTGACTCTAATGAAAGGGTCGAGGCCAATTGTTAGTGTGACTGCAGGGAGGGACTGGGAAACATTAACTCCTGTGAGTCACACTGAATGATCTGAAGACTCGGTTCATTTCAATGAACGAGTCAAAATGATCCGATTCACTTTACTGATCCGAACTTCCCATCACTAACTGAGTGGGGAGGGAGTAGGTGGAGCAGAGAGAGAGGAAGAGGATTGAAGATTAATGCAGAGCATTGGGCAGCAAGGCACAGCATCGAGCAGCATCATGAAGTGTTGCAGATCATCTGGAAAATTCGAGACAAGTTGGGGAGAGTGGAGAGCAGCAGACGTAAATGGCAATATATACCAATCCTTGGTATCCCTTCAAAACCCGCTATGCTCAGTTGGACCAGTCCAAATCTTTCCATTCTGTCTTCTCTATGCCTCTTTTTCCTTTGTTTCTGGGAACATCTATCATAATATTGGTTCCTCACATATTTCTTGCTGTTACCATATCTATTTGCCACTATTTCTACATTTCTCCATACATTGTTTGTCTACACCCCATTCCCTCTAGATTGTAAGCTTGCGAGCAGGGCCCTCTTTACGTAATGTATCAGTTTGTCTTTGTCTGTAGATTCTAGTTTTGTCATACCAATATACATGTACTGCATAAAGTGCTGCATAATAAATAATAATAATAACATACAAATCAGTTGTCATCAAAGAAATGAAATGCTGTGCTGTACAGGGGCCAATCAGAATACAGCATTGGACCCTATCTTAAGCCCCTCCCAGCATGACCAAACATTTCTATGGTGACAAGGTTATCAAATATGTGAGGTATATGTCTAGGGGCTTATTCATTCAACATTTAATTGTAGATATAGTGAGGTGAGATTTATCTCTCAAAATTAAATATCAATTTGTAAGGGCCATCCCTGGTTAGAACAGTCAAGATGAATCTGCATAATGTACAATGACATCTTGGAAGCTCAGTAATCTATGCACAAGAAAATCTAACTTGAACCTTATGCCTGTCTTGAAGAGTCCCACTGAAAAGGTTCAAGTCCATTCGAGAAACAATGGCTGAGGAAGGAATCCTGGAGGAATTTATGAGGAGCTACATAAGGGAACCAGGCATTAAATACAATTGGAAAATTCACAATCGCTTAAGTGTTGCTTATGAGCCCCTGTACCTGGATGTGAGTACTACAATGTAAAATGCAATATTTCCTGTGTTAGAGCTTGATTACCAATACATATATTACAATGTCTATTTCAGACATATTACTTTGGTGAGATCAGTATTGGGACACCACCACAGAACTTTCTGGTTGCCTTCGATACTGGTTCTTCAAATCTTTGGGTCGCATCTACATACTGCCAGAGTCCAGCTTGCAGTAAGTAATGCAGTGTTCAGAAAAGACAATTTTTTCCTTGTACTCTGCATTTTTAATTTTCTATATAGATTTCTTAGCCTGTATAATGAAATCCATTTTTGTTGAAAGGGCCCACTATTTACGTAGAAACATACAATTTGACAGCAAGTAAGGGCTGTAACCCCATAAGGACCAAGCTGTATTTTATTTTTTTACCAAGGCTGGTATAATTTAGTGTACCTACATAAGGTATAATAAGGTAAAATTTTAAAACAAAGCACTTTTTCTTAATTTTATTTAGAAAATCTATTAGTCATCTTCAAACGCTAATGAAAAGCTTGACAACAACTGATGGTCCGGGCACGGGAACATTCAGTTAGCAACAATTGATGTGCCAGGACCATCATGGCTTTAAACGGGTGTAGAAGGGATCTACATTTGCTTTCTGCACCCAAACGGTGTTGCTGTAATGCCTCGATGCAATCATTACCTATCTGCCTCCCTACCGACGCCACTGATTCCAGGACAATGCATTCGATTGCAGGGCTGTCCCGTGCAATCCGGGGCTTTTTCTCACCCTAGTTGACTCCCTTTAAGTAAATATCAGTTAAGTAATTTAGGTTTATATCATATCCCCCCTGTCACATCTTTCTTCCAGGCTATATATGTTAATTGTATCCTGTTATCCATGAACCATTTTAGTAGCCCTTCTCTGAACCTTCTTCAACATATCTATATTATTCTGGAGATATGGACTCCAGTATTGTATACAATACTCCAATTGAGATCTCACCAGTGTTCTGCACAACAGCATGAGTACTTCCCTCTTTCTACTGCTAAAGCCTCTCTGTATAGAACCAAGCATTTCCAATTTTCTGGCACTACTCGCGTTTACAATGATTGGTGAAATAAATCTCTTTTGCTCTATTAGTAACTTGGGTGTATGCCATCATGCCCCACTGACTTATTTGTCTTTACGTTAGACAGCTGAAGTAGAGTCATCTCCTCGATAAACTCATATGCCTCAAATGACAATGCATTGTCCCGGATTGATGCTGCCCGGGACTTAAAGTTCCATTGCGGGACTGTCCCAGGCAATGTGGACATGTTGTCTACCTACCTTACTATGAGCCATATACAGAATGTCATAAGACATGTCCTTTGCTTTTTGGGAAAGTCTCATGGGGAAAAAAGTGATGCAGTAATGCAGGTTAGCATTGACCAAATACAAGGTTTATTTTATTTAATACCAATTTATCTGCAGGCCTGGAGTCTGTCATTGTCATCAGTATGTGATATGTTAAGTGACTTCACCTGTTCAAACTTCACACCAAGCTGATTCTTGGTCCCATTACTTCATAAAGCTTTCATTTGTCAGAGTGTATGGCTGTATTTTTAAGACTAAGCCATTGTATTATTACCCCATAGCAGTATGATAAGCAGTATCTTAAGGAGTCAGCCTTATAGATTGGGCTAAGATAGTAAGATAGTAGAACTAGAATACCTAATGTTTTTATATTTTGCAGGTGTCTGCAAAAATTGGAAACTGTTTTTGAAACGTATTTTTACTTTTATACTAGTAACAAAAATATTGGTGGGGGTTCCCCTTAAAGTGAATCATTTTTGTAACCCATACATCATGTTTTCTTTCTAGCCAATCACGTGTTGTTTAATCCTAGTCAATCTTCTACCTACACTTCCAATAATCAGCAGTTTTCCATGTGGTATGGCAGTGGCAGCATGACTGGAGTTTTGGGATATGACACAGTGACGGTGAGTTGAAATGAATAATATTTTCACTTAGTTCACGTAATTAAATTAGAGGCAGGTGACTGCCTAGGGTGACAGGCTATACTAAACCAGTGAAGTCATGTTTAACACAAAAGAGTTTAAGGAACAGATATTGGGGGCACCAAAATTATCTTTCACATTAAAAACCAAGGGAATTTATGATTAAACACATATGACAAGCAACTGGCTTATTTTTCTATCGTAAAATAACAATATTGATGTATAAATACAATATTAATAAATTGTTTAAATGCATAGTAATTCTAAATATAATAATGATACCAATCTCTCAGTGTCCTAGAAGATCAACACAAATATTCCTTCATATACACTATATGGACAAACATATTGGGACACCTGACCAATGGACCAACAGTGACTTTTACAAAGACATTAAACACAAAGGCATTAATATGTAGTTGGTCCCCACTTTGCAATTAGCCTCCACCCTTCTGGGAAGGCCTTTCATGAGATTTTGGAGTGTATTCTGTATGTATTTTTTCATCCAGTACAGCATTTGTGAGGTCAGACACTGATGTTGGATGAGAAGGCCTGCAATCTCTGTTTCAGTTCATACCAATGGTGTTGTTGAGGTCTGGGCTTTGCGCAGGCCAGTCAAGTTTTTCCACACCAAACTTATCCAACTATGTCTTTATAGATCTTGATTTGTGCACTGGAACACAGTCATCCTAGAATAGAAAAGTCAGAAGCATAGCATTGTCCAAAATGTCTTGGTATGCTAAAGCATTAAGATTTCCCTTCACTGGAAATAAGGGGCCTAGCACAACTGCTGAAAAACAGCCCTATACTATTATCGCTCTCCCACCAAAGTTTACAGTTGGCATAGGCAGGTAACATTCTCCTAATCCGCCAAACCCAGACTCATGCATCAGACTGCCAAACAGAGAAGTGTGATTCATTCCATGGAACACATTTCCACTGCTACCTAGTCCAGCGGCGGCATGCCGTACACCACTCGATCTGGCGCTTGTACTTGTACGCTTTGTACTTCGTGATGTGAGGCTTAAATGCAGCTACTTTGCCATGGAAGCGCTTTCCATGAAGCTCCCACCACACAGTTAACACCAGGATATTTAGCTGTATATATGCCTCTACATACATACCCTGGCATGACATCTGAGCTGTTCCTTCCAGAAGACATTAATGCCATTATATCTTGTAGGTACAAGGTTTGTCTATCCAGAATCAGGAGTTGGGTCTGAGTGTCACTGAGCCCAGCAGCTTCTTCTACTATTCCAAGTTTGATGGTATCTTTGGCATGGCCTATCAATCTCTGTCAGCAGAAGGAGCTACCACTGCAGTGCAAGGACTGATACAACAGAATCTTATCCCACAGGCAGTCTTCAGCTTCTACCTCACTGGGTGAGGAACAAGAGTGGCTTAATCAAAACACAGGGCAATATTTTTTGCTAATGCCAAACTTAAGCAGAAAACAATCAGAAAACACAAGATAAAGTTGTTTGAAATTAAGTTTACACCTCCATATGCTTTTGTTAATGACATCACAAATGACATTATCACTGGCATTGTTAGTTTATGTTGACAGTTAAATTGTGTGGTATTATATTTAATTCTGGTGTGCCTGTATGCTGCAGAACATCCAGGGCATATATATGACATAAGGATATCAGGGGCATTGTTTTGAGTTTATGAGGATTCTTGTTATATTGTTATATTAAAGCTAAAATTGCAGTGTAGGTTGTTGTACTCCCAATCTCTCTGATTTTACATCAATGGTCAGTGCTCTGGATTGAATTGAAATGCTACTGGAGCTTTCAGTTCAAAATTAGTGTTGCTGGATCTCTCATGTTGCCAGTGATGTCAGTGATAAAGTGGTTGATGATGTTATTTATGCTGTTACAAGTGGTATCATTAGTGAGGTTATTTATGAAGGCTTTGATGAAGTCATTTGTGATGTAATCACTATGTCATTGATTATGTCATATCATGGACACAGGGGAGTGGACTTAATTTTGAAGATCTTTATCTTTAATTTACTGGGCAGACAGCAGCAGCAGCGCCCCAGCGATCACCACGATTGTGGCGATGTGGGGGGCGGTTTTTGGGGATGACGTACCTGGTACGTCCCGGTCTACCGGTGACCTATGACCAGGAAGTACCAGGTACGCCCTGGTCCTGAAAGGGTTAAAGTGTTTGAAAATGGCCTTGTAGCCCTTCCCAGATTAATGAGCAGCAACAATTGCTTCTCTAAGATCATTGCTGAAGTCTTAACTCTTTGGATGCTCAAGATTAGCAAACTTATACAAGTTCTGCTTTTAGGGAGGGGATCACACTAGCTGATGGTCAATTAATCAAGGACATTTGATTAGCAAAACTTGAGTGCTACTTAACATCTTAATTTGTATGGAAGCAGTAAGGGTATACTTAGTTTTTCACACATGGCTTTGTGGCTTTTTGTTCATCTGAGGTTGTGTTTACCTAATATTTCGACCTGCTAAGGAACATATGAGTATGTCCTGATGTGTAAAACTAGAGAGCCATTCCTAATACATATACTATACAGATGAAAACAAGGGA
Organism: Spea multiplicata; assembly: GCA_009364415.1. Taxonomy (NCBI): domain Eukaryota; kingdom Metazoa; phylum Chordata; class Amphibia; order Anura; family Pelobatidae; genus Spea; species Spea multiplicata. The sequence continues at coordinate 17,629 of VKOC01024219.1, read as the reverse complement.
TGTTTACATTTACATGTGTTATTTTTTTTAAATGTTTTTGTTATTATATTCATGTTCTGTATATTATAATATAGTATATATTAAAATACTCTGATCAAAATTAAATTATTTATTTTGGTTTAAGAATGGTTTATGTTTTATCCTGCTGACCTCCTGTGCAACGGTTAGCAACTTTCATTCAAAACCACACTTGTTAGTTATTTCACTACCTGGGAGTAGTTCACCTATATTTGCTTACTAATATCCTTAGTAATTGATCTACCTCATTATCATACTGTTTAAACCTGCATCTTTACTACTGTGTGGACATGCATTGCCCATGTGTGTCTTCCTGCTGTTACATTTCCACACACACATATCCATGCATTTATTTACAAATACTCATACCTGGGAACTGTCCGGGTTTGACCTGGAGAGTTTGAGTGCCGGTTCTCCGGTTCTCCGGGTCAATACCTGAATCCTCCGGGTTGCAGGAGCGGGGTCTTGACACCGCCCTGGCTGCAGTGCCAGAGATGTTTCAGTGTGACAAGTTGACAACCAGATATCAACTACTACAGATTTACATATTTTCACTCTTATCATTCCAGCCAATCTGGAGAAGTGATTCTTGGGGGAGTGGATAGCAGCCTCTATTCTGGACAGATATACTGGACTCCAGTGACTGAAGAGATTTACTGGCAAATTGCTATTGAAGAGTGAGTCCCACTTTTGAATCTCAAAACTGCGTCAAAACACCAGACCATCTCTCATTAACTCAGCACTCACTGAATGGCATCATACTAATTTAAGTTAACTTGCGATGCCAGATGCATCTATCTTGATTTTCAAGTAAAATACAGTTTATTATTTTTCTTTGTATTGATTGCCTTTAATTAGATATCTGAACACTTGGTCAGCATCTGGTAAATTTACATTGTTGTCATGAATGTGTCTTTAGTAACATTAAAATAGTGCTTTAGAAATTCAGCTCAAAATATTGATGATTTGCCAACAGATATATTACAAATTTGCCTTAGTTAAGTCTTGGTTTTCATCTACCAGGTTTTATGTTAACGGACGGGCAAGTGGCTGGTGCAGTCAGGGTTGCCAGGGAATTGTGGACACTGGAACCCCTTTACTCACTATTCCAGAACAGTATTTAGGAACTATATTGCAATACATTGGTGCTCAGCAAATGGAGAACAGAAACGTAAGTTTATTTTGTATTCAAAACTGTAACAGGAACCAGGTGGGAATTTCCTGGTCGTTGCTTCCATCTTCATCACACTCTAATCCACTACAAATAAGTAGCCACTCTGGTCCTCAAAACAAAATTAACAAACCATCAGAGTAACACAACAGAGAATCAGATGCAGAAGGACACTTCTTGGGAGTGGGTATTTATATAGCCACTTTACCAGGGGAGAGGAAACTGACCTTTCTAGTAAACAGGAAAGTGTTAAAATAATCTAACACATAACACAATGTCAAGGGATACAAAGACAACATGACAAACCTCATCCTAGAGACAACAATGGCAACATTAGAGAAATAACACTTCAACATGCAGTCGAGTGAAAAAGAAAGTACACCCTATTTGAATTCTATGGTTTTACATAGGAGGACATAATATAAATCATATGTTCCTTAGCAGGTCTAACACATGATATACAATTACGCAGTGTCATGATTTATTCAACTAAGATGAAGCCATATGTGAAAAACAAAGTACACCTTATGATTCAATAGCTTGTAGAACGGCCTTTAGCAACAATAACTTGGAAGTAATCATTTTCTGTATGACTTTATCAGTCTCTCACATCGTTGTGAAAGAATGTTATACCACTTCTCTTTACAACGTTGCTTCAGTTCATTAAGGGTTACCACCACAGTATTTCAATCAGGTTGAGCTCTGGACTTTGACTGGCCCATTGCAACATCTTGATTCTTTTCCAGCCATTATGTTGTAGATTTGCAGGTGTGCTTGGGATCATTGTCCTGTTGCATGATACAATTTCGGCCAAGCTTTAGCCATGGAACAGATTGCCTCACATTTGACTCTAAAATACTTCGGTATGCAGAAGAGTTTATGGTTGACTCAATGACTAGAAGCTTGACAGCTGTGCATTATGACCAAACATCTCCACCTTGGTCTCGTCTCTCCAAAGGACACTGTTCCAGAAGTCTTGTGGTTTGTTCAGATGCAACTTTGCAAACCAAAGCTGTGTTGCCATGTTCTTTTTAGAGAGAATAGGGGTTTTCTCCTGGCAACCTTTCCAAACAAATCATACTTGTTCAGTCTTTTTCTAATTGTTCTGTCATGAACTTTAATATTTAACATGCTAATTGTGGCCTGTAGAATTGTGGCCTCTTGGGGTTTTTTTGGTTTTTGCTATTTTTCTGAGCATTGCATGGTTTGATCTGGGGATGAATTTCATGGGACGTCCACTCCTCGGAACTGCCTTGAATATTTTCTTTTTCTAATTGTACTGTCATGAACTTCAACATTTAACGTGGTAAGTGAAGCCTATATTATTATTATTATTTATTGTTTTAGCTCCATCGAGTCTAAGCCTTTACTCCTTGGATGCTCAACTTCTGCTTTTAAACAAGGGTTCACAATAACTGAAGATCAATTAATCAAGAGCATTTGATTAGTAGCACCTGACTGCTACTTAACATCTTAATTCCTATGGAAGTAGTAAGGGTGTACATTTTCACACATGGTTTCATGGCATTTTTTTCATCTGAGGTCGTATTTACCTAATTTTTAGACATGCTGAAGAACATATGATTGTTATTATGTCCTGATATGTAAAACTAGAGAGTTCAAAGGGAGCGTACTTTCTTTTTCACACAACTGTATACTAGACAATACTGTACAGATGGAAAAAAGGGAGTCTGACATATATTAGATAATCTTAACAAATATAGATAAAAGGATAAACAAATTACATCAACGGAACAAGAATGTAATAGCAAAAACATTTACAAATAAACATGACAACTACACTAATATACATAAAAACATATTAAGAACCAAAACGAAACAGATGAAATATAATTAACCCCTTAACGACAATCCATGTACGAGAGAATTTATGGAAAAATTGATGTACAACTTATCATTACTAATTTATGTAATCATTAAGGACAATAGGGGTTATTACTCGTAGTACATTGTAGGACAATGGCTCTTTTAACATTTTTCAGTTTTGCTGTTTAGCTGTGATTTTCTTCTTTCTCATTTCATGCTCCCACACATATTATATTTTGTTTTTTTCAGGACAAACAGGGCTTTCTTAAGATGCCAATTTTATCATATCACCTAATTTACTATTAAAAAATTATAAAATAAGGGTTTGTATGTTAAAAAATTACTTTTTCTCACTTTTTAAACAAAAAACTTTTACTCATCTGCAAAAACTAATGAAAAAACCTGCTAAATAGATTCTACTATTTGTCCTGAGTTTAGAAATACCCAGTGTTATAATGTTTTTTTGCTTTTTTTCTGCACGTTATGGGGCAATAAGTACCAGTAGCGTTGCTATTTCAAAACCATTTTTTCCCTAAAGCTGGTCATTCTGCCCCATGTGCTATTTCGGGTATCTTTGAAGCCGGCCAATGAAATTTACCCCATCAAACCATATATTTTTTAAAAACTAGACACCCCAAGATATTTCAAATGTTGGTATTTTAACCATTTCCATGCACTAGTTCTACCATCAGCCTTTGTCAACTTTATGGTAGTAAAAACTTTTTGTATTCTTTTTTCACACACGTTGTACTCCAGGTGTAAATTCACCGCTCCTGGTATATGTCACACCCCAATATGTGTTCCACAACATCTCCTGAATGCAGAGGTGTGCATTTTTCAAATTGGAATTTTGTCAAAAAGTCTGCCCACATATCCTTTTTCCGGTGTCTTTAAAGCCGGTCAATACAATATACCCCACCAAACCAAGGTTTTTTAAATGCTGGTATTTTAACCCTTTCCATGCACTAATTTTACCAACAGCCTTTGTCAAACTTTACATTTTTTTGTATTTTTTTCACACACGTTGTACTTCAGGTATAAATTTACCGCTCCTGGTATATGTCCATGTCAAGCAACATGCATGCATGGGTTTGTTGAGTTATTTGGGAGGTAAAAGGCCACCTTTGTGAGGTGTGTATTTTTTTGCCATTTAGATATCTGGTCAATCTGTACCCACGTCCCATATTTGGGACATCTTTAAAGCCGGCGAATTCAATTTACCCCATCAAATCATACATTTTTTTAAAACTAGGCACCCTATGGGCATTTGTAATGCCAATATTTTAACTCTTTCCATGTGGGAATTTTTGTGAAGCTATAGCATGAATTATTTTTGTTTTTTGGTGACATTGGGGAATTTTTACATTTTTTTTTTTTACTTATGTCACTGATTAGTGAGCTGGGGTCCATTGACCTTGCATGGTTGAATGCAGTCAACCTGCAGGAGGAGCTCGAGAGTTCTCAAGAGGGTCTGGATAGACCCTCTGTGAACTCATTAATTTTTCTATTGTTGACGCCATCTTGTGAATGGCGGCAACGCCATTTGCATGATGGCACTTGTGGTTGCTCTTCGGAGCAATCACAAGGCTATATGGGTAGGGGGGTTGTGTTGCTACATGCCTCGAGGCATGTCAGCAACACCGTTAATGCTTAGGGAGCGATTCCGATCGCTTCCTAAGCTGTTTTAGCGGCGGCCATTTTTCTTGTGGGGAGGGCTTTCCTCCCCGGATCCAGAGTCAGCCTCACTTGTGAGGCTTCCGTGGATGCTGCAAAGTCGCCGATCGACTGTGTCGTTATCACATTACACTGCAAGCCTGTACATGTACAGGCTTTGTCGTTAAGGGGTTAACTTTATTACCTATTGAGGTCTAGAACCATTTATTAAGGACAAAACTAAGCTGCAATGGTATATATCACCAGCAGCTTACATAGTGTTAAATCATTGTGTTACATTCCTTTGTATCTAGCTTTAGTGATAAATGAATTACGTACAAAGCCTAATTCCTCACTTGTGATGTTTACTTGGCTTCCTCGATATCTTACTGATTTCTATTTCATTCATAAGTATGCAGTCAACTGCAACAATGTACAAAACCTGCCATCTATCAGCTTCCTCATCAGTGGAACCCAGTTTTCCATTCCACCCTCTGGATACATACTACAGGTAATGGCATATTATTGCATCTCTCTATCTCTCTATTTATCTACCATAGAAAAATAGAATGATGGCAAATAAGAACCATTCAGCACATCAAGGTCTTTTCTTAGATTCAGAAAAGCTTTATGCCTATTCTGTGCATGGTTAAATTCCCTTAATTTATTAGCCTCTACAACTTCTGATAGGAATCTTCACCATTTATCTACCATGCTCTCAGTAAAGTCAAACTTACTTACATTTTAATCCTAATAGATGTCATATAAACATTTGTAATAAAACAGTGTACTGCACAAATGATGTTCACAGATGTCTTTTTCTTTTCACTCTCTCCTCCAGATCCCTTCTTTCTGTTCTTGTACTTCTCACTCCTTTCTTTTTTACCTTCTAATTTTTCTCTCCCTTCTCTCTTCTTCCTCTTGTCCCCTTTACTTCATCTTACTCCTCTTTCTCTGTTCTTCTTTTCCCTTCTCTGAACGACAGCAGTTAGAAAAGATGACGTTAAACGGTGTTCAGTATATATCAATAAGTGCATAAGATAAAAATACGTGTGGCATTGCCAATTAACCTTTCATATCTCTCTTGTAGATAAACGGATATTGTGTTGTTGGGTTTGAGTCTACCTACCTACCTTCCCGGAATGGGCAGCCACTTTGGATTTTGGGAGATGTATTCTTACGTCAGTACTACTCTGTTTATGACTTTGAAAACAACCAAGTTGGCTTTGCTGCTATGGCATAATTTATGTCATAGTATTGTTACTATATTCTATTCCATCAGAAAAAGAGACCTATAAGGTCCCATTTTTTTATGTCCCAACATATTTTCCTTTGTGGTCCAATAAAGTTTATCATATTTAACATAGGACTCAATCTTCTTTTGAAGAAGTAGGATGTTGTACAATTTCTTATTGAGATTTAAGTACATGCTGTGACAGAATACCCCTTCACTTTGGTATTCTGTACGGGAATCTTTACTTACACACAGTCTATCAGGCTGCAGAGACGGCTCAGACACGAGGAGGGTAAAGTGAAAGGCTGGGCCTGTTTTAGTTTGTCACCACAGGCATTACAGAAAATAAATAAACCAAAACAAAAAGCCTCGCTCTTGTGAGCACTAACTAATACAGGGTATTCCAACCTAACTGCAGTTGGACAGCTTATCCGTTCCAACAAAACAAAATAACACGATTGCATATAATATTGGCAGCACTCAGTAATTTGGCAGCTCTCTCCCTCTCTCCCTCTCTCCCTCTCTCCCTCTCTCTCCCTCTCTCTCTCTCTCTCTCCCTCTCTCAGGGAGCCAAATGATCTCCTTGCACTGAGACCAGGAGGCTACTTAACTGCCTCTCCCATTAATTAGTGGATGCAGGTGAGTGCTAGGAGAGTATCCGATAATCTCCGGACTGGATTCCCACCTGCTGGTCTTCGGCTGCTCATAAACTGTGGAGTGGAGCACTGGCCCGCCCTACTCTCCAAATGCTCCACCCCAGGGACCCAAAACACACAGATAACAACAGACATTAATAATTCCATTATTAACAATACATCTCCCTGGGGCTAGTAAACTATTGTGGGTAACCACCCTGCAAAATATAAGTGGATATATAAACTCCCTCCATTATCATCCCCTGCTTTCTGTCACAATGCCAAAACAATAAGCTTTCCTGTAAAATGGTATAATAATAAATATAAAGATATAAATATAAAGACATTGCTTTAAAATAAGCTTTTATTTTTGCCAAAAAAACAGCATAACTGCATAACTGGAACAGCAGCACACTCTTGTTTTTTTGTGATGTATAAAGTATGTCATGAAAAATGGTCCTACAGGACCCATGACCTTCATGTATGTCATGGTCATTTTGCACCAGCAGAGCTGAATCCCTGCTCGTACATGGGAGATTAGGCTGATGTTCCCAATTGTCATATTGACACTCTACTTGGCAGTGTTGCACAGTGTATTTTAATTCCCTGATCACTCTTCCCTGCCCTGCTACATACCAAAGAGCCTGTCACCGGGGGTGGTCCCATAACCCAGCTCAGAAATGTTAGTGTCCCTTTGAATTCGGGTGACCTCTTGTTTAGGAAATTGATCCTCAGGCTAGGTCAAACCCGAGTAATGGAGGAAATGGCTCTTACTGCGGAATGGTTAGTGGAAAAGTATCAAAATACTTGGTCTTATTGGCTTTAATTTGTCTGTAGCCAGCAAACTTGCTTTCGCTTGCAGTAGACGACATGGTGTGGCTATGGAGTCGAGCCCTCGTGATCTCTCTTCCAATCATTCTTTTCCTCTTGCCTGCATACACCACCTGTCCCTCCAACAACCTTGGTTGACGTACATTCTGCCAAACTCTTCTGGACTCTATGAGAGAGTATTGTGCCACTTGCTCAGTTTCTTCCTTTGATAGTATAGCAGCAGTAAACTTCTTTGAATTTGCTAAAATAACCGGGCTAAAATCTTGGAGGTGATATAATTGTATTGCTTTCCTTAAAGTGGATTTAAAAGCACAGGAGAATTAAGAGACAGCGAGTAAAAGTTATATTTCCTAAAAATATGACCAGGCGCGTAGTTTAAAAAAGAAGCAAATGTACATTCTTTGTAAAAAACCATATATATATATATAAAATATGTTTCACATCAGGCATCCCCTTACCACCATTCACATTTTGTTTGCGCTCTCTCTTTTTAGTTTCTCACTTCTGGAGTTCCAGAAAAACATAAAACAAACACGCATATGTTTCTTTGCATGCAAGAAGGGGGGGAATATCACTCCTAAATACATCATCATTAGCAAGAGTATTGTCTTGATGATTAAACTTTTCCCTTCCTTTGTCAGCTGTCGGGTTTGCCATAACTCTATTTTGAGGTTTAATTTTTCTAAAACAAGATCCCATGATCTCTCGCCATTATTTGCGTAATCAAAAACCACTCCCAGAATTTTAATACTGTCACCTTGGGTCTGGACAGCAGGTGTCTGACTGCCATCCCAATTACCAATAGTAAAACATTTGCTAAGATTCAGCTTAAGACCAGAGGCACATGTAAAATACTCGTTCTAATAGCTTTTTTCAAGGACTCTGGGGTTGTGCAATATACACTAACGTCATCCATGTAGCCCAGAGCCTTCACCTGTACCCCTGCCCCCCCCCAGGATGGGGATGCCCCGGATAAATGTATCCTTTCGTAGAAGGGCTAAAAGGGGTTCAATGGCACAGACAAAAAGAAGGGGTGAAAGCAGACATCCCTACTTCACCCCAGATTTAAGAGAGACTTTCTGAGATAAAAAGCCATTGATTAAAATTTCGCTAAAAGACAACTTTTATAAAACATTAATACACTGAAAAACATTTGGGAATGCCACTTTCTTTAAAACAATAAAGAGATATTCATGGGATACACGATCCCAGAGATAAAATGGCCAGTTTTTGTTTACGGTCTTTCTGATACCAGATCAGAGCACATATTACATTTAGGTGTTCCCAGATAGCACATCCTGGGATACCACAGATCTGATCTGGGTGAATAACCTAATCTATGACAGCTTTTGTTCTATTAGCTAAAATCTTGGTCATGATTTTATAGTCTACATTCATAACGGTGATAGGCCTCCAGTTCTCTAAGTTGGATCTATCACCCTTCTTAAAAATTAGCGTTATGATGCCTCTTCTCCAGGAAGAGGGTTACTGCTGGGCATTAAATGCTTCTATAAAAATATTAAAAATATCATCCTTTAAAAGTTCCCAAAAATAGCTCCTAGGGACTTACCAGCAGAAAAGCTTTTCATTGCATCATGCAATTCGGTTAACAACAGCTTTCTGCTTAAACCCGCTTGATCATCAGGTTCTAAAACATTATTTATGGCCCCCAGAGTATATGTTAAAAAGGAACGATCTATGACTTTCTCATTAAAAAGGTTTTGCTAAAACTCTTGTGACGCGTTTAAAATGCCCGCTGCGGAGGACTGGCCTTCCATTGTCTCTTTTTTTTTAGCTATTTGTTTAAGAAGCGAGTGCACTTCTCTCCTTCCTCCAAGTGCTTTACCCGGGCATTACAAATAATTTGCTTGCCTTTAAAAACCTTTTTAATCTCCTTCTTTAAATTAAAAATCAGTTTGTCAGGATTGCTTACACCAGCCTCTTTCAACTCAAAAAGAGTTTGCAAACGCACATTAAGATAGTTAAAAACTTGTTTGCTCTCTTTTTTTCCTCCTTCTGTCAGCAAAAGTTCTTAATCTTGGACTTGATGGTTTCCCACAATCGAAAAAATTCTGACTTGGGTCTTTCTGGTGCCGCCATCGCTCATATGAGACCTTAAAATTATCACGGATTTGTTCATCCTCTAATAATAATACATTAAGTTTCCACAGACCATTCCTAGTTTTGGATTCATTAGGAATTAAAAAGCTAGTTTTTAAAAGCTTGTGGTCTGAGAATATATTATCTTCTAAAAACATGTCCTGGAGATTAAAACCAGTAGAAGACAACATAAAATTTATGCGGGAGCTGACCTGGCCATAAGACCATGTATAACCAGGATCAGATGGTTTTAAATGCCTCCACGCATCTTTCAAGAGGGGAAGAACCTGTGGCAAAGAAGGAGATACGCTTTAAAATTTCTATTATTTCAGTCTTGACTGGTGAAGCATATACATTCATAAGACGCACATTAAAACCTTTAAAAACAACATTGTGGCGTGGTCTGGATGGCGATCTGAGCAGACACTAGGTGAAGGAGCTCCGCGCTTACCCAGCCAACTTGCATTCCATCCACACTCATCAGTGGCTGTTTTTGCCCTGAAAGCTTACCTGAGCTGCTCCACGTACATGTCGGTCACTGCACGAAAAAATCAGTGAAAATGCCCAACAAAATGCCGGAACTTCACAAGAAGCACTCATCACGCACATTGGGCTTACCTTGTGATCTTGAAGAGGACTCTGATACTTCCACAGGCCCAGCCCTGGCCTGTGGAAATCACTTTTACGCAAAATGCGAGAACAGCTCTGTCAGGATTTCCAGGACATCGCAAACTCCATCCGCCGAGACCTTGATGGCCTAGGTGACCACACTGACCACCTTGAGAGGAGCATTGAAGAATTCAACGACGCTCATAACACCCTCACGGTTGACCATACCGCGCTCAAGTCGGAGCTGGCTCACCTTCAAATGAAGGTGACGGATCTGGAAGACTGCTCCCACCGAAATAACATTCACCTGAGGGGTATCACAGAAGATATAGGCCAAGACGCCTTACAAGATTTTGTAACTGACCTATTCAAACACCTCCTGGGTGAAGGTAACAATGCTGATATACGCCTCGACCGACTTCACCGTGCTTCCAGACCTAAAGCACTTTCACTGAAATTTCCTCGAGACGTCTTAACCAGAGAACAATTTTACGATACCGAGGACAAAATTATGCAAGCAGCTAGATGCAAACCAGACCAGCCTTCCCGTTTCCAAAACTTCATGCTGCTCAGTGACCTCTCTCAACTCACCCTCCAGCGACACCGATCCTCCGTTAAAAGATGGCACCACGACACTCATCCACACTCCGGAGGACGGCATGGCTCTTCTACATAAATGGGGCATTGATCCGAACATGGACTATTCTTCATCACCGCCGGCCGCCCTGCCAGAAAAAGTTTCCCCGCAAAAGAAATTGAAACGGGACTGGTCCACTGTTGTGGAAATCAAACGTTGTGCTGACAACCAGACTTCTTTGAATGCATAAAAGTTTATTCCAGATACAAGCAGCTGCAGGGAGATCTTCACAAAACCAGGCAAATCTAACAGCTTTACATTTTCACACACTATATATACATTGAAAACAAAAGAAATAAGTAAACTCCTACAAAAGGGCTGGCACACTTGTATTATTTCTGGGTTTACCATAAAAGGCAAAAGCCTAACCTACATATCATTAATATGTATGATATGGCTGGGGTTTCAGTTACTTAAAGCAGACATCCTGTGCCCTGAAGTTGACCCTGAGCCTACACTTATGGTCCAGTTTCTCACCAGCTGTGTAATTTAACCTATGCCCTCTACCATACATATCCTGTTCCTCAACAGAACAATACTACCAGCCTAATTCCTCACTTGTGATGTTTACTTGGCTTCCTCGATATCTTACTGATTTCTATTTCATTCATAAGTATGCAGTCAACTGCAACAATGTACAAAACCTGCCATCTATCAGCTTCCTCATCAGTGGAACCCAGTTTTCCATTCCACCCTCTGGATACATACTACAGGTAATGGCATATTATTGCATCTCTCTATCTCTCTATTTATCTACCATAGAAAAATAGAATGATGGCAAATAAGAACCATTCAGCACATCAAGGTCTTTTCTTAGATTCAGAAAAGCTTTATGCCTATTCTGTGCATGGTTAAATTCCCTTAATTTATTAGCCTCTACAACTTCTGATAGGAATCTTCACCATTTATCTACCATGCTCTCAGTAAAGTCAAACTTCCTTACATTTTAATCCTAATAGATGTCATATAAACATTTGTAATAAAACAGTGTACTGCACAAATGATGTTCACAGATGTCTTTTTCTTTTCACTCTCTCCTCCAGATCCCTTCTTTCTGTTCTTGTACTTCTCACTCCTTTCTTTTTTACCTTCTAATTTTTCTCTCCCTTCTCTCTTCTTCCTCTTGTCCCCTTTACTTCATCTTACTCCTCTTTCTCTGTTCTTCTTTTCCCTTCTCTGAACGACAGCAGTTAGAAAAGATGACGTCAAACGGTGTTCAGTATATATCAATAAGTGCATAAGATAAAAATACGTGTGGCATTGCCAATTAACCTTTCATATCTCTCTTGTAGATAAACGGATATTGTGTTGTTGGGTTTGAGTCTACCTACCTACCTTCCCGGAATGGGCAGCCACTTTGGATTTTGGGAGATGTATTCTTACGTCAGTACTACTCTGTTTATGACTTTGAAAACAACCAAGTTGGCTTTGCTGCTATGGCATAATTTATGTCATAGTATTGTTACTATATTCTATTCCATCAGAAAAAGAGACCTATAAGGTCCCATTTTTTTATGTCCCAACATATTTTCCTTTGTGGTCCAATAAAGTTTATCATATTTAACATAGGACTCAATCTTCTTTTGAAGAAGTAGGATGTTGTACAATTTCTTATTGAGATTTAAGTACATGCTGTGACAGAATACCCCTTCACTTTGGTATTCTGTACGGGAATCTTTACTTACACACAGTCTATCAGGCTGCAGAGACGGCTCAGACACGAGGAGGGTAAAGTGAAAGGCTGGGCCTGTTTTAGTTTGTCACCACAGGCATTACAGAAAATAAATAAACCAAAACAAAAAGCCTCGCTCTTGTGAGCACTAACTAATACAGGGTATTCCAACCTAACTGCAGTTGGACAGCTTATCCGTTCCAACAAAACAAAATAACACGATTGCATATAATATTGGCAGCACTCAGTAATTTGGCAGCTCTCTCCCTCTCTCCCTCTCTCCCTCTCCCTCTCTCCCTCTCTCCCCTTCCTCTCTCCCTCTCTCCCTCTCTCCCAGGAGCCAAATGATCTCCCTCTTGCACTGAGACCAGGAGGCTACTTAACTGCCTCTCCCATTAATTAGTGGATGCAGGTGAGTGCTAGGAAGTATCCGCATAATCTCCGGACTGGATTCCCACCTGCTGGTCTTCGGCTGCTCATAAACTGTGAGTGGAGCACTGGCCCGTCCTACTTCTCAATGCTCCACCCAGGGACAAAACACACAGATAACAACAGACATTAATAATTCCATTATTAACAATACATCTCCCTGGGCTAGTAAACTATTGTGGGTAACCACCCTGCAAAATATAAGTGGATATATAAACTCCCTCCATTATCATCCCCTGCTTTCTGTCACAATGCCAAAACAATAAGCTTTCCTGTAAAATGGTATAATAATAAATATAAAGATATAAATATAAAGACATTGCTTTAAAATAAGCTTTTATTTTTGCCAAAAAAACAGCATAACTGCATAACTGGAACAGCAGCACACTCTTGTTTTTTTGTGATGTATAAAGTATGTCATGAAAAATGGTCCTACAGGACCCATGACCTTCATGTATGTCATGGTCATTTTGCACCAGCAGAGCTGAATCCCTGCTCGTACATGGGAGATTAGGCTGATGTTCCCAATTGTCATATTGACACTCTACTTGGCAGTGTTGCACAGTGTATTTTAATTCCCTGATCACTCTTCCCTGCCCTGCTACATACCAAAGAGCCTGTCACCGGGGGTGGTCCCATAACCCAGCTCAGAAATGTTAGTGTCCCTTTGAATTCGGGTGACCTCTTGTTTAGGAAATTGATCCTCAGGCTAGGTCAAACCCGAGTAATGGAGGAAATGGCTCTTACTGCGGAATGGTTAGTGGAAAAGTATCAAAATACTTGGTCTTATTGGCTTTAATTTGTCTGTAGCCAGCAAACTTGCTTTCGCTTGCAGTAGACGACATGGTGTGGCTATGGAGTCGAGCCCTCGTGATCTCTCTTCCAATCATTCTTTTCCTCTTGCCTGCATACACCACCTGTCCCTCCAACAACCTTGGTTGACGTACATTCTGCCAAACTCTTCTGGACTCTATGAGAGAGTATTGTGCCACTTGCTCAGTTTCTTCCTTTGATAGTATAGCAGCAGTAAACTTCTTTGAATTTGCTAAAATAACCGGGCTAAAATCTTGGAGGTGATATAATTGTATTGCTTTCCTTAAAGTGGATTTAAAAGCACAGGAGAATTAAGAGACAGCGAGTAAAAGTTATATTTCCTAAAAATATGACCAGGCGCGTAGTTTAAAAAAGAAGCAAATGTACATTCTTTGTAAAAAACCATATATATATATATAAAATATGTTTCACATCAGGCATCCCCTTACCACCATTCACATTTTGTTTGCGCTCTCTCTTTTTAGTTTCTCACTTCTGGAGTTCCAGAAAAACATAAAACAAACACGCATATGTTTCTTTGCATGCAAGAAGGGGGGGAATATCACTCCTAAATACATCATCATTAGCAAGAGTATTGTCTTGATGATTAAACTTTTCCCTTCCTTTGTCAGCTGTCGGGTTTGCCATAACTCTATTTTGAGGTTTAATTTTTCTAAAACAAGATGCCATGATCTCTCGCCATTATTTGCGTAATCAAAAACCACTCCCAGAATTTTAATACTGTCACCTTGGGTCTGGACAGCAGGTGTCTGACTGCCATCCCAATTACCAATAGTAAAACATTTGCTAAGATTCAGCTTAAGACCAGAGGCACATGTAAAATACTCGTTCTAATAGCTTTTTTCAAGGACTCTGGGGTTGTGCAATATACACTAACGTCATCCATGTAGCCCAGAGCCTTCACCTGTACCCCTGCCCCCCCCCAGGATGGGGATGCCCCGGATAAATGTATCCTTTCGTAGAAGGGCTAAAAGGGGTTCAATGGCACAGACAAAAAGAAGGGGTGAAAGCAGACATCCCTACTTCACCCCAGATTTAAGAGAGACTTTCTGAGATAAAAAGCCATTGATTAAAATTTCGCTAAAAGACAACTTTTATAAAACATTAATACACTGAAAAACATTTGGGAATGCCACTTTCTTTAAAACAATAAAGAGATATTCATGGGATACACGATCCCAGAGATAAAATGGCCAGTTTTTGTTTACGGTCTTTCTGATACCAGATCAGAGCACATATTACATTTAGGTGTTCCCAGATAGCACATCCTGGGATACCACAGATCTGATCTGGGTGAATAACCTAATCTATGACAGCTTTTGTTCTATTAGCTAAAATCTTGGTCATGATTTTATAGTCTACATTCATAACGGTGATAGGCCTCCAGTTCTCTAAGTTGGATCTATCACCCTTCTTAAAAATTAGCGTTATGATGCCTCTTCTCCAGGAAGAGGGTTACTGCTGGGCATTAAATGCTTCTATAAAAATATTAAAAATATCATCCTTTAAAAGTTCCCAAAAATAGCTCCTAGGGACTTACCAGCAGAAAAGCTTTTCATTGCATCATGCAATTCGGTTAACAACAGCTTTCTGCTTAAACCCGCTTGATCATCAGGTTCTAAAACATTATTTATGGCCCCCAGAGTATATGTTAAAAAGGAACGATCTATGACTTTCTCATTAAAAAGGTTTTGCTAAAACTCTTGTGACGCGTTTAAAATGCCCGCTGCGGAGGACTGGCCTTCCATTGTCTCTTTTTTTTTAGCTATTTGTTTAAGAAGCGAGTGCACTTCTCTCCTTCCTCCAAGTGCTTTACCCGGGCATTACAAATAATTTGCTTGCCTTTAAAAACCTTTTTAATCTCCTTCTTTAAATTAAAAATCAGTTTGTCAGGATTGCTTACACCAGCCTCTTTCAACTCAAAAAGAGTTTGCAAACGCACATTAAGATAGTTAAAAACTTGTTTGCTCTCTTTTTTTCCTCCTTCTGTCAGCAAAAGTTCTTAATCTTGGACTTGATGGTTTCCCACAATCGAAAAAATTCTGACTTGGGTCTTTCTGGTGCCGCCATCGCTCATATGAGACCTTAAAATTATCACGGATTTGTTCATCCTCTAATAATAATACATTAAGTTTCCACAGACCATTCCTAGTTTTGGATTCATTAGGAATTAAAAAGCTAGTTTTTAAAAGCTTGTGGTCTGAGAATATATTATCTTCTAAAAACATGTCCTGGAGATTAAAACCAGTAGAAGACAACATAAAATTTATGCGGGAGCTGACCTGGCCATAAGACCATGTATAACCAGGATCAGATGGTTTTAAATGCCTCCACGCATCTTTCAAGAGGGGAAGAACCTGTGGCAAAGAAGGAGATACGCTTTAAAATTTCTATTATTTCAGTCTTGACTGGTGAAGCATATACATTCATAAGACGCACATTAAAACCTTTAAAAACAACATTGTGGCGTGGTCTGGATGGCGATCTGAGCAGACACTAGGTGAAGGAGCTCCGCGCTTACCCAGCCAACTTGCATTCCATCCACACTCATCAGTGGCTGTTTTTGCCCTGAAAGCTTACCTGAGCTGCTCCACGTACATGTCGGTCACTGCACGAAAAAATCAGTGAAAATGCCCAACAAAATGCCGGAACTTCACAAGAAGCACTCATCACGCACATTGGGCTTACCTTGTGATCTTGAAGAGGACTCTGATACTTCCACAGGCCCAGCCCTGGCCTGTGGAAATCACTTTTACGCAAAATGCGAGAACAGCTCTGTCAGGATTTCCAGGACATCGCAAACTCCATCCGCCGAGACCTTGATGGCCTAGGTGACCACACTGACCACCTTGAGAGGAGCATTGAAGAATTCAACGACGCTCATAACACCCTCACGGTTGACCATACCGCGCTCAAGTCGGAGCTGGCTCACCTTCAAATGAAGGTGACGGATCTGGAAGACTGCTCCCACCGAAATAACATTCACCTGAGGGGTATCACAGAAGATATAGGCCAAGACGCCTTACAAGATTTTGTAACTGACCTATTCAAACACCTCCTGGGTGAAGGTAACAATGCTGATATACGCCTCGACCGACTTCACCGTGCTTCCAGACCTAAAGCACTTTCACTGAAATTTCCTCGAGACGTCTTAACCAGAGAACAATTTTACGATACCGAGGACAAAATTATGCAAGCAGCTAGATGCAAACCAGACCAGCCTTCCCGTTTCCAAAACTTCATGCTGCTCAGTGACCTCTCTCAACTCACCCTCCAGCGACACCGATCCTCCGTTAAAAGATGGCACCACGACACTCATCCACACTCCGGAGGACGGCATGGCTCTTCTACATAAATGGGGCATTGATCCGAACATGGACTATTCTTCATCACCGCCGGCCGCCCTGCCAGAAAAAGTTTCCCCGCAAAAGAAATTGAAACGGGACTGGTCCACTGTTGTGGAAATCAAACGTTGTGCTGACAACCAGACTTCTTTGAATGCATAAAAGTTTATTCCAGATACAAGCAGCTGCAGGGAGATCTTCACAAAACCAGGCAAATCTAACAGCTTTACATTTTCACACACTATATATACATTGAAAACAAAAGAAATAAGTAAACTCCTACAAAAGGGCTGGCACACTTGTATTATTTCTGGGTTTACCATAAAAGGCAAAAGCCTAACCTACATATCATTAATATGTATGATATGGCTGGGGTTTCAGTTACTTAAAGCAGACATCCTGTGCCCTGAAGTTGACCCTGAGCCTACACTTATGGTCCAGTTTCTCACCAGCTGTGTAATTTAACCTATGCCCTCTACCATACATATCCTGTTCCTCAACAGAACAATACTACCACCCAGTGTATCAGACTCTTATCACCAAATAGCAGAAACACTCTCCACATCCTAAGATCCACATCCTGCAGATGCCACTGGTCTTTAACTAATTGAACAGGGAGGGAGACCAGTGGCATC
>VKOC01024218.1:0-27349 GCA_009364415.1 Spea multiplicata | reverse complement strand
GTATACAAAGGCACAGCTCTTCCACTTCCAGCTAAACTCCTGAGGAGAACCTCTAGGTTGTTTCCTAATGTAAAAATTGTATTAACTGCCATAAGTATTAATATAGGGATCAGTTTAGCAACAGTTAATATAAGCAAAAAGTGAACAAGCAGTTATATTTGTAAGAACAAGGAGTTACCACGTTCCTTTCTAGGAAGTTTCATGTTTAGAAAGAATAGTTGCAATATGGAAGCCGACAAATGGTAATATCATCACCTCCACACATGCCCGCCTAGAGGACTTCTGTCGCGCAGCACCAACCCTCTGGAACTCTCTTCCCTGACTTAAAAGAGTCTGACTTTCACCAACTCTACCCTCCTTCAAACACTCCCTAAAAACTTTTCCACAGACATAAACATCAAAACTTCCCTCTCACCCATTTACAACCCTTATCTCACCCTACATTAACATCATTCACTACCACGCAGTCCTCACCTCCTGTTTCTCACCCTTTATCCACCTAGATTGTAAGTTCCTGCGGGAACAGGGCCCTTCATTCCTCTTGTATCTGTATGTCAATTGCTGTATTGTACCTGTCGTTATCTGTAAAATCTTTCTTCTTGTACAGCGCTTTATAAAGTCAGGGCCGGTCCAAGACTAAATGCCGCCTGGGGCAAAGTTTAAAATGCCGCCCCCTCCATTTATACTACCCCTGCCGCCCCCCCCTTGTTACTTACTTCTCAGCAGTCCCTTCGGAGAGCTCTCCTGCTCACGTCTCGCGCTGCCGGGCTTGGTAATGCTGAGCGCCGGAAATTACGTCCATCTCCGGCGCTCTAGCCATACAAGCCGGCACAAGCTAGAGGCTCGCCAGAGGAGAGATGACGAGGGGGCCGCCGAGCAGGGTGCTGAACAACTGGTATGATTGAAGAGCCACTCGGCGCCCCTCTGCCTCCTTCCGCTTTAAAAAAACAAAAAAGGGGCTTGGCGGCTCAAGCGAGGAAGTGCCGCCCCTTCAAAAGTGCCGTCTGGAGCAGTTGCCCCACTCGGCTCCATTGTCGGGCCAGCCCTGTATAAAGTATAATAATCTTAGTGTCTCTATACGTGATTTTGAGGTCATCTTTTCATTTTTCCTAACCTTTTCAACATCCGCTTCCTAGTGTTCAGGCACTGCATACAATCCTTAGTGTAGAAGCCATTTTCATATATATTATAATTTTCCCACTTGTGAAACAGTGTTTATGAGCCGTTTCCACAACAGGAAGTTACAAAGCATGTCTGGTCAACACTAGTTTACTGTAACTAGCTTGTAATCAATATTACACAACCGATAAAGCCTAAAAAACAGATAATTGCTAAGATCTCCTCAGATTTATTCCTGTGACAGGTTTATCTTTGCTACTGCAAAAATGCACATTCCTTAACACATACAAAGCTATACTCCTCTTTCGATAAATGTTGGCTTGCAAACGACTTTTTAAAAAAAAGAAAAATGCCCCGGCCCGCCGAAGAAACCCCTCAGAAGAATAGAAAATATGCAAACGAAGAAAACTTCTTTCCAATCGCAGACGTTTCGTTTGTTTTAAGAATTGCGCAGTGGCAGCTAACACAGGAAATAGGCCTTTAATTGTACAGCTCCAAAACATCAAAGGATGATACATTCTACAAATGAAAGGCAATCTGCAAGTAAGAACATTTTATAACATGGTTGGTGAAAGAACAGAATACACTAAATGGAGCGGAGTCTAAGACATAAATGTCCTTTACGAGGGTGTCAAGTTGGACAAGTACCAGTGTATGTGTGTGTGCGTCTGTGTGTGTAATATATATATATATATACACACACATACATACATACACACACACAATTATACAAACTATGTTTGACCCTCAATATGGTTTCCTTGCACAGCATTCAACTAAGACCACACTGCTTAAAACTAACTTATTTACACAGTTCACCACCCCTTCCTCCTACAAACCCTCCGTGCTCATGGCATTTGTGACACTGCTCTTTCCTAGTGCAAATCCTACCTCTGTGACCGTACTTTTAGTGTCCCACTTGCTGGAACTTGCTCGTCCCCCTACCACTACCTGTTGGTGTTCCTTAAGGCACAGTTCTTGGGCCTCTATTATTCTCCATCTACACCTCTTCCTCCAGAAAACTGTTGTCTTTCTTTGGCTTCCAGTATCACCTATATGCAGACAACAGCCAATCTATATTTCTTCTTTTTACCTTTCACCCTGTCTTCTAACTCGCCTCACCAACTGTCACCCACTCCTTGCACATGAAACAAAAATAATAATCCTCTCTTGATATGATATCCTTTTAGGATTACTGCAACGTCCTACTAACTGGTCTCCATTTCTCTGCTCTAATGCATCTTCAGTGCTGCAGCAAGATTAAGCTTGCGTTGTTATTGTTCCTCATCTGTCACAACACTATGCCAACCGCATAGGCTCCCCATACCCTCCAGAATCAGATGCAAACTTCTGGCCATGACCTACAGAGCCCTTAACAACTCACCCGTGCTGTATTCCTTTTTTGGAATTCCCAAAAAGTCATCTACTCTCTCTAGTAGATGACTTTCAAAAGCTCTCTGAAAACCGACAATTTGAGAAGCGTACAACCTTTTATCCTAACACTCTCAGCCATCATCCTAACTAAGCTATCTGAAACGCCAAGAACCTCCATCATCCAGATCCTATCAACTCATCCCCTTCTCAGCAGTCCTCTCCGACTGTTTTCACTTCCCCCTCAACACCGGCTAGGTTGTAAGTTCACAACAACAGCAGAGCTATCCCCTCCCTTTGTACCGGTTTGTTATTGTGTGTGATTTTGAAGTATTCCATTATAACAAATGTAATCTAATACATACAAATTTGCACACACAAAATTGTATTTACTCCCCCCCCCCCAACAGGTGTACCTGACATTATCCATTACGAATTCCAATAATGAACAGGGGTAATTAAAAGAATACTATATAACCTTCATATCTACACTTTCACCATATAAACAAAAAATAGACTCAGTGAAAAGACTGGGTGTGTACAAAGGTTTTTATAAGACGACACTGTGAACTTCACTGTTTTTGTATTGGTAAAAAAAAAAAAAACTTTTACTAGATTCTGTACTCATATACTATCAGGTGATTATTTTTGCCTTGCAGGTCCCTTTAATGCTCACCTGAAATATATATATATATATGAGATTGACTAGTAAGGGTCACTCCCAACAATTAAAATAGGAATACTTACACTCAATTACAACTATTTGCGTTTCAAGGAGAATTATATTCAAAAATAACCAAGCTTAATTGCTGTTTTAGAATGTTTGGGCTTCTTTCCTATGCTATTTAATATGCCTGGTTACAGCCAACTGGGTTTGCCAAAGCATCATCATAATTTCTTCATCTGATGGCTTGCTTTCAATGTACTCAGATTTATAATAACGATCAATGGTTTTACACAAGCATTGGCTTTAAATAAATGTGAGTGCTTTTTTTCTCTAATGATTAACATTTTTGCATATTGACATAATTGCTGCACTTCCAAATTATTGGCAGTGAATAAATCCTGCTGAAGATGTGGGATGGCTGTCTCATAAAACATGCACTCATGTGCAAATTCAGCCTCTGCTTATGGCCAGAAATTTGTCACACCTCAATATTTTATATAAAAATGTATGTTTATTAGTATGACCAAGAAAAACACAAATCAGCAGGGATTTTTAAAATATAAAAATAAAAAGCACTACTCTTAAGAACACCTCCAACTCCATTTGCCTGAAGGTCTTGGCAATCCTCAGGTAGATACACAAAGCGGAGCAGGATATCTTTGACCAGTGTGGCACAAATAATATCTAACATCCTAATAACATGTTTAAAATCACAATCTTTCCAGACTTCTTAACTGCTTTCATAGAAGCTCCATTTCCCAAGCTGCCAAAACCAGGTGACAAACCGGTGACAAGATTATGATGTATGATGATCAGTTGATACTGTTACTATATCAGCTCAAGTACTAGAAATTAACTTTTATGACATGATACCAGTGGGTCTCTTCCCTGGAGGCTGCCTCTATAGCCTTCCCCCACCTTTTTTGTACAGACAAAGCTTAATTTTTGGTCTTCACCTAGAGAACAAGGACAAAAATCGTGGGGTCCGGAATGGGTAGGGGGTCACTTCACTGACAAGGAGGATTTTAGAGTATGACTAGCTGGGACTGGGAGTAGAAATAACCCCACACTCTGTAAATGAGGTGCTTGATAAAGTGCGGTGAATATCCTCTTTGTGGCCCTCCCAATCTATATCAGCACCAATGCTTAATAGTAGGGTTCATGAATGGTCATTGTTTGAATTTAGAGAGGAGTCATTAGGGTGAAAGGGTAAGCCAAGTATCCACCAGTGGGAGAAAGGAGACATTGCTGTACAACTGAAGGTCTCCAAGGTTCACTTGTAATTTGTGTTCCATGTTTTTTGTATAGTAAATGAACTGTCCAATTATTTTTTTTTTAACTCGAAAAAAAAATTTACTTATGACTTTACTTATGAAAGCTTTTTGGGGATTGCTACCCTTCCAGTAATAAAGAGCAAAAAATACGGCACAAACATATTGCTGTTGAGTTACTATATAAACTGCAGCATATGAAAAAGCCAAAAGGTGTTATCCTGCTGGAGCACACAACAGCTTTGAACTGAGGCAGAAACGGCCGACTACTACATTAAATACCCAATATTCAACCAAGTTTCAAATTGCACACTAGACAACCTAGTCAGTGACCGTAAAGAGGTCCCCTCCATGTCTCACAAGCAGAATAGTTAACCTGCAATAGTGAATTGAAGTATAATTATAGGACACTGGTGATGTCATAGATCCGGTCTAGCCCAGGACTGGTTCCCCTATAAACAACAGCATGAACAAATGACCTCCAGTCACGTCTCCCAGTTCCTCTGCTCTCTTGTACAGTGGATGTATCAGATATCTGCGGCCTTCTGGTATACATCTCTGGGGCTTTCTTCCTGTAACTGAATGCAGGAGGCCTTCTGCCTCTCTAATGTCTGCCCAATCCTAATCTGAGTTAAATGCACTGTAGAAATTAGGAACTTGACTAAAATGTACTTATTTACACAGGGCCCTACACAGAATTAATCAACCACTACGATGGTAAACACATAAGGTGGAAACCAATAAAGACTTAACTTTCTTTTTAGATGCATATCTGGGACCACTTGAGGCCACCAAGCATACCTAAACATTCAAACAGTGAGTCGCTACTCTGTCTCTCCAATACCACCCTGCTTTATTTAGTAATTTGGTGTTCTAGGGTAATAGCCCCTGCATACAAGATATTTCTAGATCTACTATCTGACCTCTTTACATTTATGTATCATTTTGTCTTTGTCAGTTGTAATTTTATCATACCCTTGTATTGTATAAAGCGCGGCATAAATTGTCTATATGCTATATAAAACATAGTGTTACACTAAATACAAAAATTGCCAATAAAATGTTATATAACAGAAACCAATAAAAATGAAAAAAATAACAGAAAACCTTGTATTGTGTAAAGCAGAGTGTATAGTCTATAGGAATACGATAAGAATGTTTAACTAAAATACAAAATCACCAACAAATCGCTATATAGCAGAAAACAAATCTGAATCCATAAACTATATGCTTAGCCAAAAGTAGATAACAAGCAGTTAATAACAAGCATATTACGATTTTTCCACTACCTTAAGCAACCTTTTTGATTGTCAAACTAATCATGGGACTCAATCAAACTGCTAGCTCCCCCCTGGATAAACACTGGGATGGTAATAAAATGTTACTAATGTGGGGAATTAAATAGAAAATAGTATCCTGGATACAATATTGCAGCATGTGCCATAACATGGGTCAATTATAAACTATGCCAGGGGTAAAAGATACACAGTATACTGAATAGTACATCGTGTTACGCAATACTAATATCAATTCTTTATCACAATCATAGCGTATATGATATATATATATATATATATACAAATCATATCTTATAATATATAGTATATATACACCATATATATATATAACATCAGTACAAAACTTTCAATACCCCCCGCACGTCACCCGTCCTTCCCAGGAAGCTAGGGTCATAATTACAATATATATATATTAGGCAGATACAGACACTATTACCTGCATATACAGACACTATTTTACTACAGTTGTATACAATCCATGCTTCCTCTGATAAAGAAAATACAACATAGGAAAGCTAGATTAACCCCTTTAGGACCACAGGAGACAGTTACCTTAAGCAGCAGTGTATAGGTGCAGCCGGGCAAGTAAGGAGTAAACCCTCAGCGAAACACCCGCAGCAAACAACTCCTCAACGCTTCTAACCAGGAAATAACTCAAACGGACACCTCCCCAAACAGAGCCCTCCGGGATCTCACCTCCACCTGGGATCACACAACAGCTCCTCACGGGTCCACGGATCAAAAGCCACAACGCCGGACACTTTTTAGGTTCCCAGGGTCTGACCCACTCCGTCTTCCTCCTCCTCCAACTAACGCGCGTGTTAATTACCCGGGTCTGCTCTCTTTCCTGTCTGTCTGCCTGCCTGCTTGCCTGGCTCAGGTATTCGTGACGTCACTAGGCTCAGGGCAACAAGACACACCTTAGCAGAGGCTCTGTTCTCCCAGCTGCTGTGTGTGTGTACTATGTATGTATGTATGTATGTATGTATGTGTGTGTGTGTGACTGTATTATTATTACCCACACAGCATGAGTCACAGCTATTGAAATGCAATACGAAAACACAGCGTGGATCCTCGCAGGGTTTGTTAGGGTTAGTGTGTGCGTTAGGGTTTGTGTGTGTGTTAGTGTGGATATCTGTTTTGAAACGCCATGTGCATATGAAATGCACTCATGTCTTACATGTTATGTATACACATACTATTAAAGAGCCCAAGCCATGCATTTTACAAAACAAAACAAAAACAAAAGTTTGTAGAATACATTTCCCATAACTTTTCAACCCCTTCAGGGTAAAGGTGTTACACTTCAGGACAAAGGGCTTGAGGACTTCTTTGTTTCACCATAACATCCCTCTTTTCCATTTTGTGTACAACAAGTTATACACTTTTTTTACAGGGCAAGTAGGGCTTTTTTTCCAACTATATTCATGCCATTAAACTTTGTAGGGAAAAATTAAAAAGTTGGTATCAAAGCCAACACAAGTAGCTAACACCTCATCCTTCTTTTATTCCCATCTTCTTTTATCATATACAAAAAAAAGAGATATTTTGCAACTCTTTAAAATTTGATACACTAGAACTATAGCCTTAGTAATGCTAATAAATTCAAAAACTGTCCCACATAATAATACATTTCTGAAAACTTGGTGATTCTTTTTTTTTCATTGGTAAAGTGTTTTTTAATTCCTACCTAGCTGTAAAGGGTATTTGACACCTTTTGTTTTTTTGCATTGTATTGCTTTGATGATGTCATAACTACAGATTTTTTTTAATTTTTTTCTTCTCATCTCCTTTCACCCTGCCTTAAGATTACACAGTGATCAGGAAACAGGGCTCTGACCATATCTGTTATATTTCACTGGTGATGTTTTCTTGTGAAAAGCTTACATTTGGTTGTCCAAATGCCCTCAGTTTAATAGTGCTTGTGCAGTTCTTCCTGTTAAAGTCATGTCCCTGCAATTTTAAGGTTGGCAAAATAAGTAGACTTACACTTGTACCATAATAATATGCTGAATTACCAAAATAAAAACAAATAATTGGACGAATTCTTCCTTTTAATGCCTTGGTGGTGTACCACAGGGCCACACTGGGGAAGACTATGCAGCCCTGGTACTTTAAGGCCGGTGGCAGCCAAGTGACATATGTGCAGCTATTGATCGGGTATATGGGCGCTGTGTGCTAGAAGGCCTGGTGCCCTGTTTTGTTCACAAATGTATTTGTGGTGTGACTCTCAGATTCTATTCATATCTTTTACAATCCAATTCCATATCTACTGGAATGTGTCTGCAGGAATCTTTATCCACACCTACATCTACCTGGAATGTAAGACAGATATTTTTGATGACATTTCTATATTATACTACACTCCTTGATGTCTGTATATCTTTCTGATTGAGGTTCTCAGCTGAACTTCACTCATGATTTCAAGATTATTTACACTACTGGAGCATTGTAGTAAAATGTGTGCCGTTGTGTATGTGCTTCCCTTGCTTGTGAGTCAGGAGGTGGGTTGTCCATTGTCCTTTGGCACTTGGCTCTAGAATTAACCATTTTTATCTGCTTATCATCCTACTTTCAAGTATTCTTTTTATTACATTAATTTGACCTACAAATGTATCATCTATGAATCAAAGTTGGGTGCAGTTTTGTATTTTTAAAGGAGTTGTCATAGTCTGCTGTAGAATGTATGTATATAAATGCAGATCTGTTATATAGATTGTGCTATTCCATTGGATGTTTATGGATAAGCCACTCATCACTCATGAGAAGTCACTGACTCACCAGGCTTATACCATGAATATTGTTGGCATCATCTAAAAACACTTGGCATCATCGTTACTACTCCTACGCCTTATGTGTAATATAATGACACTGTGTGCACAAATCTTTGGAGACACACCCGTTCCTTTTCCTTGGATTTGACTGGAAAAGGTGTAGAGAGTTGAAGTGGAAAATTACTTCCCAAACAAATCTACCTGTAAGGTAGCTCTTTAAAAAATGTTTAACTGATCAGTTATGTTTAAGTGTCTGGGCCTAGTACGGGTGTTAATCATCCTTTCTTCAACGGTCCCGTGAAATGCAATAGACATTTTAACATATGTAAAGGGCTCAAAGCACCATTAAAATCTTTTGTGACAGCATATGCATTTGAAAGGGTGATCCCACTGCTTTGTCTATTGTCCTGTAAGACCCAAAAAATCCCCTTTTCTTTGGAATGCTTTTAGGAGTCCATGAAATAACGAATAGGCAAATCTGGAGGATGTTCGTGCAGCTATCTGATTTCTAAGATGTATTAATATGAATTAAACCATTTGCTTGCTTATTGCCATGATTAGGATGTCTGCAAAGATTGACAGTTTTAGTTTTATAGGATTGGATTTTTAGTCATTTTTACCTAAATTCTTGCATATAAAATATACGAACAACTCCAGCGGTTCCAGTATAAATAAATGCGGCACTGAAGACTCACTGTTTTGGGAGGGGGTGTGCTGTGCATTTTGACCACTACCCCTCCTTGAAGATGCCACAGGGTTCTTTTTGGGGGACCCTAGAAGATCCATCTGAGGATCTGGTTTTCACTATGGCCTTACTTCTTTTGGAGAAGTATGATTGTAAGAAGCACATATGATTGTAAGAAGCACAAGTACCTCAGGCTTCACGGAAAATAATAAACATATGTTTTTAAGAAGAACCTGCACAGTACAGGTACTCTTCTTGGTCTTTCGGCCAAGGTCAAGTACCTATGATAGAGGGAAAGCTCAGTCCTCTGGCCTTGAGGCTGAAAAAATTGGAAGCCCAAGGTGCTTCTCAAACCCTAGGTGAAGTCCAACCTTGACTCTTCTTGTCCACTAGGTGATACAGAGGAACTTTTATAATACCAGCCGAAGGGCTCAAGCCTACCACAACCACTTTTATTTTAATTTTATTTTGGAAATGCCACAGTGGAGCCAGATCCCAGAATACTTGGTTCTCCTTGGTGAGAGAGGTGGTGATGCATTATGGCTATTTGGTTTGCCACAACTATTTAGTCAATAAATATTTGTAAAGGACTATTAAAGCATTGATTTTGGAACAGTCTTGTGGTCAGCTTATCTATACAGTTTTTCTCCAGATATCAAAGTGCCACCTGACTGACTTCAGATGTATCAAGTGCATGTGACACCTAACATCAGACTTGTAGAAAGGTATGCTGGAGAGCAGTCCTTCAATCTGGAATTCCCCAGGTTTAAATTATTTCCTGGAACACAACATAGTTTCTACTGCAGTCAGTAAAATGTTTGTTTAGTTTCATTTTTATTAGTTTCATCAACACGTTCCAGGTATTTTTTTTCCATTACAGTAGATATTCAGGAAAAAAAGTAGACAAATTCATAGTGTAATATGGTTAAACAAAATACTTAGTAGTGGGGGCAAAGCATGTATTATGCAATCAAATTAACTATATATAAAACTGAATATAGCTCAACATAACATGATCAAAATATATAAGCCAAATGGCTAATGATTTAAGTAAATTAACATAAACACTAGTTTGTACATAGTGATCTACCCAGGTAGTTCCAAAAATGTCTTCTAATCCGAGCTTTACATTTTAAATTGGTGTTTTCACAAGTGCCAGTGATTCAGGTGTGATGTAAGGGAATCATATTCATATATGGGTACAGGTAGTAAAACACTTAAGGAGAATTAAATATTTATAAGTACATTTAAGCGCCATGTCATGTAGTCTTTGATTACTAAAAACATAATAATATTTGAACTTTTTTTTTACTTTTATTGTTCTTATTGGCTTCTCTGTACATATTAAACTCATTTCAAGTGATACCTGTTGTGTGATACACAGAATTAGGCATTCTTAACATTATCAACCAAATAATGTGGAGAATGCCTAATTTTTATGTATCTCTGTGTATCACAAGATATCACTTCTCATCACCTTCATGTGTACAGAGAAACTTTGATTGTTCTCCAACACAGCAATGAATAGCTGATAAAAAAAGAAAAGTTGTGTTGAGTTGGTAGAGATAAGAATAGCAAACTCAAATGAAGAGATTATTTCTGAGAATGTAGCAGAGAAATCATAGAATTGTATGCAAATATGTACTTTGATTAAATGGAAAGTTATCCAACCGTATGTGGAGATGTGTTTAAATCTAATTATGGCATTATCAGATTAATATAAAAACTGATTATTATATAACAAAAACATGTTATCAGCCCACTATCTCAATGTTTACATTAAAGACTACTTACTTCCTCCACAATAGCCAGGTGGTGTAATAGAAGGATATATGTAGCCGATTGAGACAGATTTCCTTAACACTCAAAATGGCTGGAAAATAATACTTGGTTAGGAACAACTATTGTTAGTTGGTTAGGAACAACTACAGGAAGCAAATGTTATCTTAGCAAAAAAGTGCGAACAGACATCTCATCTTTATATCAGAAAATATCTCACCCATCATTCTGATCAGAGCCTGAACAAATGTTGAAAATAAATTCCAAATTATTGGAAAACAGCTGTAGAGATGATCATAGTTGGGGACTTCCCATGGTAGACTACCCTGAGCTTGTCCTTTTCTGAGAGAGTGGCTTTGGGAGTGTTCAGGGCTAGCTACACACCAGCGTGGGGCTAGCAACGCAAGGGTTTAGCCATGCTATGGATGGGGCTAGCTGCTGACTAAGGCAAGGTAGCCCCCTGCCCAGAAGAAAGAGCACAGAGACCTGGAGACCAGAGGAAGCAAAGATTCACCTGGAGACTCCGGTTCAAACCACAGAGCGACCAGTTATGCAGGTGGCCTCCCACTAGAAAACAAGGGAGTGATTTCTCAAAGTAGTTTGTTAATAGAAGATAACTATAACCAAAAAAGCTGTCCCACGAATTTTGTCGCTTATGTAATAACAGCTGTATAGTTACTATGATAATATATGTAAAAACATATGCAAATTGAATTATAAATGGATTAACCAAAAACACATATGCAGTAGAAATTATTTTCAAACAAATTTGTTTTTTCAGCAATATTGGTTGTTTTTTTAAAAAAAAACCCTGCATTTTCATTTGCTAGTGAATGAGGTGAGTGCCAAAAATAAAAATGGAATAAGAATTAGACTTGGGCGCTGGTGGAAAGTTTGTTTTGGGGGGCGGGGAAATTCTTCATATTCGACAAACTTCGTTCGTCACCGTCTTCATGTTCGACCGTACGGAGTTGCCATGGAAACAAGAAATAAACACTTAGAAGTTAAATTAAAATGGCGAGATTCTCCTGAACTTAGTTTAGTTAAAATGGTGGCTGCAGCAACAAACAAATGGACAAAGATTTTCGTATAGCGCACATTCGTTTTCTGTCTGCCGGACGAAATGGACAAATAGGCAAAAATTGGCACGATAACGCATTCGTATGAAAACACATGCACAAGTCTTATAACAGTTTTTATGTTAGATAATTACCAAGGAGACCTACTTAAATATTGAAAGCTTTAAGCAAAATTCAGGAAAAAGGCAGGGTTTGGTCATAAATTGTAAAAATGGTCCAAACTGCTAATCTTTGTAAATTTTTCAATTCAGGAAATATAACTGAATATTTTGACAGAAGGCAATAAAATAGTACACATCAAGAGAGGAAAAGGTTGAAGGATGAAAAGGAAATTAAGTAAGCATATGTATTCGTATGTATATTTTTGATTTATATGTGCTTTTATTTAAAGCTTACGGTATAAACTACAGTACGTGGTTCAGTGATGTGCCTCCGAGATGTTCTGTATGGAGTTTCTTATTGATTTGTATTTCCTTTGGACTACGGACTGCGATAAAGCTACAATATTTGTTTTTATTGGGATTTGGACTGTGCCTTATTTACAACAGAGTGCTGATGACTTTGCATTAGCTTTGAGGTAAGCTTTCGATATCTGAACACCTTGTGAGCCTAATTGTTATAATATCAGACTGAGCTGGCATATTCCATATTTCATTAACTGCAGTATGTACAGGAAAAAATAACAAGGTACATCACAGTAAACAGCTATGATATGTCATTTTCACTATATTCGCAGCAGAAGTACTGTGAAGGACTGAAATGCTGACTTTTGAAATAAATAACTGATATTAACTATATTTTTTAAGTCCCCTGCAACCGAAAATTTGTCATGATTTGTCCATTTGTCACCACATATTGCAGCTGCTATTACCGGTACAAGCTGTTTTGGCACCATTTTAGTTTTCAGTAGCAGCAGTTACAGATGGATGGACGTTGGAGTGCGAGATAGTGACAGTTAGCTTAGCAGAGGCTGAGTTTAATGCTCATTGCTCGCCTATCATACTGCCAGGGCCTGCCCAAGACAAAATGCCGCCTGGGGCAAAGTTTAAAATGCCGCCCCCTCCCATTATCTACCCTTCCTCTCCCTCCGTCCTGCCGCCCCCCATTATCTACCCTTCCTCTCCCCCTCCCTCCCCCATATTATTACCATTACTCTCCCTCCCCGCCTCCTATTATCTACCCTTACTCCCCCCCCTGTACTTACCTTTCAGCAGTCCTGCGGCGAGTCTCCCTGTTTGGTCTCGGTGCCGGCTTGTAATGCTGAGCACCGGAAATTACGTCATCTTCTGGCGCTTAGCATTACAAGCGGGCACCGAGAGAGGGGCGACGAGCGGGTACTGACAACTTGACCACTCCGCGCCCTTCTCTTCCGCTTTAAAAATAAATAAAGCGCTTGGGGCGGCAAAGTTGCCCCACTCGGCTCCATTGTTGGGCCGGCCCTGCATACTGCAAGTTACTTAATAGTTTATTTTAGTGCAGATGATGTATTCTTGTGAGGTGGATTGGAGAAGATGTAGTGACTACTGTAGTGTCTTATAGGGAATGCAGCACGCGTTTCTTTCCCCTGTTCCTAAGTCGTGTTTAGTTATTTAAGAAAGGTGACTTAATTGTTAAAATAATGTATGCTACTAGCCAAACCTGACAAGCTAATATTTTATGATCTCTTTATTACATCATCTATTATTTTTTAATAAATCTTGGTGACAAAACCAGGCATTTTACCTGGCTCAGTTGTTTAACCTGTAAAAAGACAGTTGCCCATTTACACTAGTACCAGCCAAAGCTGTAATTTGTGGGCAAGCTAATTTTTAAAAGTTCTATAATATTAAGAACATTCAGTCCACCATCCTTACTCTGGGGCCAAACATGCGAGCCCAACAACAAAAATTTTGTCCGTAGCGATTTTGCTTCCAGTGCACAAGTTTAATATATATAAATATACATACTGTTACCAATAAGTAAGACACAGTTGTATAATATTGCTTAGACAAATTGGAATGGGAGACTTTGAAAATGAAATACCTGTTTGTTGTTTCCATCTGAGATGAATGCGTATTGTGTACTCAATACTGCATTTAAAAAGTTTTGGCATTGAGCACTTGAGTTGTTGAGTTGTTCCTGTTTTCTTTCACCCATATTTTACAAAGGTGTATAACAGTTTTTGGGTGAGTACACCAGACTATGGGAGATACATGCCTTCTGTTTGAACATATGTCAAGTAAGTTTATTCACTTAATCTGAAATTGGCCAAGAGTTTACAGAAGAGCTGTGGTTTTAATTTCCTGAGTTCACTGCGCATTATAAAGTGCCATCCCATTTCTAATAAGGGCTTCTGAGTGATGCATACTTTGAAGAGAGGTGAATTTTCACGAAAAACCTTGGAGCAGAAGCTCACTGGGATTGGTCCTCCAAATTGTAAAGTGAAGTCAGTAAGGTAATAGTACACATTCCAGAAAATATTTTTTTGAGAAGGGATTTGTGACGCATGTGGTCCAAATCCTTTGACCCTTAAGGCCTTAATTTGACTAGAATCCCTTTACCTTGCATACACACTAATTTATACCTTGCTGCCCCAGGACACATCAACTTATTATGGAGGAAAACAAGTCTTTCCAGTCTTTTTGGAAATAAATACCCAAGGGGGTATAACTTTCCCACCCATGACTTGGTAATACAAACTCCCCCATGTCTGAGCTCCTTTGATCTCTCAATACACACTTGACTATTTTAACATGAAAGCAGAATTGACACTTGCTTATGGCTTTCCTTCCCAAATTTCCACCTCAGTCCCTGACATAGCCCTTTTATATATGCATATTTTTAAATTGCGGCTGCAGGTGTACTTGAAAGTTTATAGTTGACATATTGTAGCTGGTACAATATTATATACAAGCATAGGGGAAGTGCATTTGTAGAGGCATTACAAGAGGATGCAAGTTCATCTTTCCCCCCTTTCATAAAAATAAAGATAACTAATAGGTCAGGACAGTAAATTGGTTGATTAAATGAAAGCAGCTTTAACTTAATAAATAATATAATTTCTTAGTTCCAGTCACAACTCGCTTCCTATATACCAGTGGTATGAAGTAGTAGGACTTTGCAATATGTCTCATTCATAACTGAGATTGTATAAAATACCTCTTTTTAAAACTACAACATTTTAAAACTACACCTTTCCTTTTAAAACTACAACATTTTTCTCCAGTTTATAAAGACATTTAAATCCTTAGTTTAACTTGAGAAATTAACTGAGAACTAAGAAAAAAGGAAATTGGAGCAGAATATGTGTTTGAACCTAAGAAACCTATTCAGCCATTCAGGGTTGAAATTTGGGTCAGATTATGTATCAGGAGTTTCGGCATTCAACCAACTACCCTAGGCATATAGGAGGTTCTCCACCTTCCCATGGCACCAACAGGCTCCATGAACGCTGAGATCCCTGTCTCAGATCCTCTGGAATTTTGGACTTATTCCCTCTCACCTTTTGCCAATCATGTAATTAGTGACCTAGACATACCTAGGTGCTCTAAGCCTCCAGTGCTGGAGCATTGTATCCTGACCTTGATTGGTGTGCTTCTTGTGTTGTTTTGCCTTATTGATCCTCTGGTTTTGATCCCCAAAACCAGAGGATCCTCTGGTCTTGCACTTTTTCCTGCAATAGACACCAATCTGTCAGTTCTGCTCATGGCCTTACCTGTAGATGGCACCCAAAAAAAGGACTAATGCTTAGCAGACAGTGATCTGCAGTCTGAGATTCTTAAGTCCAGATGTTTTGTGCAGGGTTTGGAGCCCTCAGGTATTCTCACCTTACTTGGTGTCTGCAGTTGTGATATTCTTAGTTCCCAAGTAAACATGAATACCTGGAAACTAAAAATGTTAGACACACCGTGGTAATATCTGGAATTGCAGAGAGGAGACAAGTGCTATGGACCATGGACCATCAGTTACAATGAACAATGGGATATAAGGCATAAGACCAGGTTTGGCTAAAAGGGGAACTTATTTATCAGAAGTCAAGTGTCATATTAATGCCATTTTTTGGTGAGGTTTATTGAATATACAGAATTATTTAACCCATAACAATGTATCTAAGTAGGACTAATGAACTTCCTTTGTATATACAGTATGTAGATGTACAGAGGATGTGATGAGCACGAAAAAGGTAGAGAACCGCACTAAGCATGGTCATTCTACAAAAGGTGAAAAAATTGGTCTAGGGTGACAATGTATTTGTCTAGTAGTGCGGGTATTTTGATGCCCCATGTGTTGTCAAGAGTGATTATATATTTTTAGGGGCCCTAAACACTACCCATCCACCTAGACATGAAAATACTTACTAAGATTATGATTAATAGACTTGAACAGTTACTCCCCACCTTACTGGCACATCATCAATTGAGATTTGTAACGGACAGGTAAGGGACCTTTATATGGTAAGGGAAGAAACACAGTTTACCTTAGTTACTGAAACCAAGAAACCAGCTGAGAGTTCCCAGACTTTGAACCATACAACGGGGTAACGCGTTTGAGGTATGCTATTAATTAGCTGACAAGGTCAACGCTAGTCACTGATCCTAATTTGGATGAACAGTCAACAGAGGAACTTAATCGATCTCCTACAAATACCCTATACAGAACTATACCCTATAACATTATTGACACAATTAACTAAAAAAAAAGCCTTAAAAAAGCTAAAAAATACACAAAAGTTTAAACTTGCATTGTGTAACAAATATAATTCAATCATTAATCTCCAAGGACAACAGCTACCATCCAGGACAAGGAAGTGGGCTTCCTTTTTATGCTTCTTCCTAACAAAACCATAGATGGGGCTTACTCGAGTATTATGTGTATACTCCTCAATAAAAGAATAGTGTCACAGGAGGCTGTATTTGTCAACGCAAGTTGCTGTTTTGTTTTAAATCTCCTATTGATACGGCGGTTGCCAAATACAGTAACCCTGTAACCCCTAACTTTGAATTACTTTTCTGAATTTTATAAAGCTAAGTAAAAAGATGGAATCATAGACTGAGATCATTACTTTACAAAAAGTTCTAATTTCCAGTATCTGATAACACCTTTCCAAAATGGTAGGCTAAACGAGACCCCACCAGCACCCCTTTTTACTGGAAAACAAGTAAGCTACCCTAATTTCCAAAATAACCCAGTTAAAGCCCACTTGGTATACAACTTGTGCTGATCTCCCTTTGGTAGATGTAATACAAGTAGCTCTGAGATACATCATATGGTTCAGGGAAGCAGAAATCTTCAAAAGTTCTGCCACCCCTATCTATCAAAGTGTTGCCTTCAAATATATACCTCTGTTCACATCAGCGGTCCTCTGTAAGCCTGTTCAACCATAAAGTCATCAAATTCATTTTGACCATATCAATATAAGTAATATCACCAACATCTATTTTAGTTAATTCCATATGTTATAACTATAACTATACTTTTACTAACAGAAAGCACCATGAAATATAATGATGTATTTATAATATAATGTTAAGTATTAAAAACATCTATAAACAATAAATTATTATTAATTTATTTTACCAATAAATAGAATGCTAATTACTCTCATGCAATGTCATGTTCCCTGCTCAATATGTCGTTTGTGAGTCAATCTGTCATTGTGCCGCACATTCTAATGATCCTATCGTGTCCTATCTAAAACTGCCTCAAATCTTTATATGATTGAGTCCTAGCTAATCACTTTGTCCATTTTATAGAAACGAGGTATTAATTTAACCATGCTTTGGTTAATATTACTGTAAACTTTTAACATTTTTGTGGCGTAATTATTTAAAAGAGAAGTAGATGAAAGTAATATTTGTATTTGTTGCTATACACTACACTATATGAAACAAAATATTGGGACATTGTAAAGTGTGATTGTACAGCCTGTAAATTTGCTGTCCCCCTTCAAATAAATCAACACACATCCATTAATGTCTAAACTTGGCAACAAAGTGAGTCATCCCCTAAAGTGGAAATTGTCCAAATTGGCCTAATTAGCCATTTCCCCTCACGGTGTCATGTGACTCGTTAATGTTACAAGGTCTCAGGTGTGAACGGGGAGCAGGCGTGTTAAATTAGGTGTTATCGCTCTCACACTCTCTCATACTGACCACTGGAAGTTCAACATGGCACCTCATGGCAAATAACCCCCTGAGGATCTGAAAAAAAGAATTGTTGCTCTACATAAAGATGGCCTAGGCTATAAGAAGATTGCCAAGACCCTGAAACTGAGCTGCAGCACGGTGGGCAAGACCATACAGTGGTTTCACAGGACAGGTTCCACTGAGAACAGGCCTCGCCATGGTCGACCAAAGAAGTTGAGTGCAAGTGCTCAGCGTCATACCCAGAAGTTGTCTTTGGGAAAAAGACATATGACTGCCAGCATTGCTGCAGAGGTTGAAGGGGTGGGGGGGTCAGAGGACTCCAGTGGCAACCTGTGACGCTCTGTTGTACTCCATGCACAGGAGGTTTAAGGCAGTGCTGGAAAATAATGGTGGCCACACAAAATATTGACAGTTCGGGTCCAATTTGGACATTTCCACTTAGGGGTGTACTCACTTTTGTTGCCAATGTTTAGACATTAATGACTGCGTGTTGAGTTATTTTGAGAGGACAGCCAATTTACACTGTTATACAGGCTGTACACTCACTACTTTACATTGTAGCAGACTGTAATTTCTTCAGCGTTGTCACATGAAAAGATATAATAAAATATTTACAAAAATTTAAGGGGTGCATTGCAGAGTATGCGCTGATACCTTTTTTACATAATATACATAATATTTAAAAGACAAGCTTTCAAGAGTTATCCTCTCTTCATCGGGTCTGAAGCAATACTTATTGCTTATATATATGTATATATATATATATCACATTTACTAAGGGGGTGGCGGTCATGGCTTTTCAAAAACTGTGCAAATGTCATAGCTGACTGATACCTAGGTAGTAAAATCAACTCAGTAGAGGGCTGGCAAAACTTAAGGCAAATCAGCCAAATTACCCAGTATTAAAGCAGCTCAAAAGACATCTGGCTGACTGCATGTGTGCAGTAGAGTACCCAGTTGTAGGGTTGGGGGGGTGGCAGACCCCTCTTCTGTGTGACAGTAATGTCTGCCGTTAGAGGAGCAGGCTCAGTTGGGGATCCTCTACCAGAGAAGCAGTCCCACTAACTTCTATAATTCTCCAGCTGTGATCCTTGGAGATATTCACAGTGCGTTGAGACAATATAGACACACACATCCATTTCCAGGTTGATTCATAACATTTCAGGTTGGCTGGAGCTTCTTAATTTTTGCCATAGCCATGAAAATGTACATTTTCTATGATTTTGCTATTTTCTTATAGCCATTTTCCATTTTATGAAGCTCAACAACCTTTTGCTGCACAACACAGCTTTATTCCTTGGACATATCCATTTTAATGAATGACTAAGGGATTTTTGCCCTATGTGTTGTGAAACAGGAAGTTATGGTCGAGCAAATTCCTGTTCCTAGTCCCCAGGTTTAAAAAAAATGTAATATGTAATAGGGAGAAAGGAGGGAGATGGGGTAGATAGTGAGAAGGGAGGGAGATGGGATAGACAGTGAGAACGGGGAGAGGGGGTACATAGTGAGAAAGGAGGGTAGCAAGAATATTGAAATAAAGAGTCAGAATGAGAAAGAGAGAATGAATGGATTAATGTGTGGATACATTGTGTGAATGAGTGAAAGAATAAATTAATTAATGTGTGGATGAATTGTGTGAATGAAAGTGACTGTAACAAAGATGTTGTATGCTGGGCTGTTTAGGGACAATGTTGACTCATGCTGGGCTGTTTGGGGACAAAGATGGCACGTCCTATGTGTGTGTGTAATTTGGGTGCTGGTCATGCTGGCAATGTGGATGCCAAGGCTAGCCTTTGGGGTGCGCAACCTGTGATCTATGCTTGTAATTTAGGGTGTTTTATCTATACCTTTAATGCTGAGTTTTTATGTGAATTGCAATTGATCTATACCTGCAAAGCTATGTTTTGTGTTATTCTGTTGATCTATATCTGCTGTGCTATGTTTCTATACATTATTTATGTATACCTGCAAATACAGGATTTGTATGTCTTATTCAGTTGATCAATACCTGGAGTGCTGTTTCCATGTGTTGTTGTTTTGATCTATACCTTCGGTGCTGATTGTCCATGTGAACTCCAGTTGATCTATACCTGCAATGCTGTTTTTTGTGCTCTGTTGATCTATAACTGCAATGCTATGTTTCCGTACAGTATTCATGTATGGCTGCAAATACAGGGTTTTTATGTCTTATTCAGTTGCACGTGCGGTTTCCATGTGTTGTTTATTTGATCAATACCTGAACTACAGGGAGTAAGTAAAAGAGACGTGTGGTTTAGTGAATGAGGGGACAAAGGGACTCGGGATGATTACGGGGAAGAGGACCTCTCAACGTCACGGTAGGATCAGAAGGAGGGAAGACTGCACTGACGTCTTCCCTTGATCTGCAGTCAGTGTGGCAAATATTTTTTTGTGGTAGCAGAGGGAATGATTGTATGCTAGGGAGCGTGGAGCAGGGCCAAAGGAAATGCTTGAATAGGGTCCAATTTTTTCACTATAAATTATATTGGCAACAGGGTCTAATATTTCTATATATTGGCTGCAGGAGCTAATATTTATATGTATCAGCAACAGGGTATAATATTCATATATATATATATATCAGGAGCAGGGTCTGATATTTATATATAGTAGGCAGTAGGGTCTAATATTAAAGATTGAAAAATAACTGCCAGTTCTGCTGTTATTTTAAATCATATTTCAATCAAGGTCTTTACTTCAAAGATATATACATATATATATATATATATAAATGCATGTTTACATATATATAGTGTTATGGAGCGTTTTATAATTGCCCCCCCTACTTTGGTCCCTGTCTCCCATGTGCCCCCCCTAAATATGCTAATCCCATCCTGAATGCACCGAGGACATTTAATCATGATTCAATCTCTTGATGGCAATTATTTCTCTATTTGTGTTACATTATATAAAGGACCACTGCTTTATTAATAGTTGCCTTACTATTTTATCAAAATTGGATTAAGTAGTTACATCATAACCAATAATCTTTCATAGCAATTTAATTAACGTTGGAGTATACGAGCTTCAAATTCAAAAGCACTTAGAAATTGCTTTATGGTGAAGACCAAGCTTAGCATCTTCTGTCTCTCTCTCTCTCTGAAGGAGTTTGTCCATGGACAGGGTAAGTAAGAAAGGATTCTTCTAGAATGTTGGAAAGATATCAAAAAAGGACATTATGCCCGGATCTGTCAAAATGAGCCAAAATGAGTAATATATGATATTTTAAAACATATTAAATTACCCATTCAAGTTATGTGATATGGGTTAATTTTCTATAGATAAAGAGTTGGCCAAAGTATCTTTTATTCTTAAATACATTAAGATAATGGTTTATTTCTTTAGAAGACAGAACTGCTACTGAGTACTTGGTACCTATAAATGCCATTGTGATTGATCCATTTAACCATATAAAGTTAGTTAGTTATTTGTACATTAGTTTTGTTTCTGTATTTTATTGTATAATAATAATAATAATATAACCCTTAAGCTACAGGTAGATTACCTCCAGCTGCTTAGTATCGTAACCTTCCAGGCAGAATGACCAGGAAGGAAGTAGTTATGTTAACTTGTAGCAAACTATATCTGTAAATGTACACACTTAGTTCTTAGTAAATTGTTTTACTACAATTATATCCCAGCAAACTGTAGATTGCTCCTTTAAATTAGGCGTGTCTTGAGATGCAACTAATTATAAGAATCTTATAATGATCTTAGATGTTCTTATCTGTGTCTGGCAACACACGTTACAATCGTCTGACCCAGTAGCATTCTCCTTAATGCAGGTGAGAAGGCAATAGAGACAGAGCCAAAGGAATACAGATATTTAACCAAATGACTTGTTCAATTATTTAATTTATTTGAAAGAAAGTTTGTCATTTAACATTGGACTGTTTTGGGGTTTTTTATCCACAAAGCGGAAATAGCTCTGCGCCTACAATTGACCAGGGGTGGAAGCAAATGGTATGGATCTACTGAGAACAAGGTTTTTTGGCAAAGAAATATTTTATCAGTAGATGCTATGTATGTTTGTATATGTAGTTTGTATGCAGACAACCAACTTGTCTGGGTAATAGCAAGAGACAAGGAACGCAAGTATCTTCCTAAAGGGGATTTCAAATGAAGACGTTTCAGAAATGAGAAAACATATTCACAGGTTTGAGACTAAATTGTATCGTGACTAAAAAAAAAACAGTTTGTTTTGGGACTTTTTAACCTATTCAAGGAGTACTATTTGGACAATAAAATAAAGGGGGGAAGAAGAGACACAAAATCGACACAGTGAACACAAGACGCTTCAGAAGATATAGGACGTGTAGTCTCATTACTGGATTTGCTTAAAATGGGCCAACACTTGAGTGAGGAATCCAACAGAGTGGAAATAGATGTGGCGGAGCTCCAGGAATGGTATAAAAAGTTTGTAGTGGAATGTCCGAGTGGTACACTTTTCATGCATGAATTTAAGCGTTTTTTTGGTGTGACGGATAACCAGGAAGCAGCCGATTATGTGGAACATATGTTCAGAGCCTTTGATAAAAATGGGGTAAGTACTGCATAAACACAAGTAGGTATTCTCACATTCATGTCAGTCAATGTTTACTGCAAAATATCACGCATTGTGCTCGCAACTGAACAAGAGGGCATAGTCTAAACCTTGAGGCTCAGAGGTTAAGAGGTAATTTAAGAAGTTTTATTTTACTGAGAGGGTGGTAAATAAGTGGAATATTCTCCCAGCTGAAGTGGTAGCAGCGAATACAGTGAGTGAATTTAAATATGCATGGCTTAGAAATAGAGCCATTCTGAATCAAAGGTGAGACCAAGGACTGATTATGGTCTTTCTTTACCATAACAGGTCAAATGGTTCTTCTCACCTGCCGGCAAATTCTATGTATGTTTTCACAAATGTGGCTTGATTGCCTTGTTTGCTAATCAGAACAATTAGATTATTAATTATTAATCATCATTACTGACCAAAACATGCTAGTGTAAAAAAAAACATTAACGACAACTTTTTGTTATTACAGGTCAAACTTAAAGTGCATTGCAATATTTCAGACTAATTTAGATATATGAACAACGGAATCTATATTGATGAAGAGGGTCATAGGTATTATTTAATGTCATTAATTTTTTTGAGGAATAGGAAACAAAACAAAGGTAAAACAGACAGGTCCGGCTCGTTTCCATCCTTTAGGGGCGGAAACAGGACTAATCTGGCATTGTCTCGTTGTTCCTGTAATATATTGACTTTTTACTGACATCTATCTAATCTATGTCATCCATCTTTCCTAGGTTAAGTCTAGTTTTAGCTCAGTATTAATGGTTTTAGTTTAATGAAACTTTTGAAAATAAAAAAAATCTACAAATCTACACCTGTTTCATTTTCTCTGCTTCTATACTATATAAAAACATACAAAATACCATGTTTGCCCTCCTTTTTATAGGACAACACAATAGATTTCCTGGAGTATGTGGCTGCTCTCAATCTGGTTTTAAGGGGAAAACTGGAGCACAAGTTGAAATGGACGTTCAAAGTATACGACAGAGATGGAAATGGTTGTATAGACAAGACAGAGCTTCTAGAGATTGTGGAGGTGAGAAATATGTGCATTGACAAAGCATATGTTAATTTAAATAATACACAGTTCACTGTTTCTTTGTTAAGCTGTGTTTGTGTGTCCATTCCTCTCTAGATAATTGTACTATGCAAACTTTTTAATGGTTTGGTCATTGGGATGTGCCGCCGTATTGGTAAATGTTAGATATTCATTTTTTGGGTCAAAATCAGATTTTATGGATTTGCAATAGATCTATTTCTGGAAGGATACGTATACAATACAAATTCATGATACATTGTATTCAGAAGACGATGGCACTTTCTTGTTGTATGGGTTCATGTAGAAGAGAGATACAGTAGTTTCATACATAGACAATAATTCAATACATAGACATTAATATGTAGCTTGTCTCTCCTTTACAGCTATAACAGCTTCCACTCTTCTTGTTTCTGTGGGCATTTTTTGCCCATTCATCCAGTAGAGCATTTATGAGGTCAGGCACTGATGTAGGACGAGAAGGCCTAGCTAACAATCTCCATTTCAGTTCATTCCAAAGGTGTTCTATGGGGTTAAGGTCAGGGCTCTGTGTGAGCCAGTCAAGTTCTTCAACACCAAACTCATCCAGCCATGTCTTTATAGACCTTGCTTTGTGCACTGGGGCACAGTCATGCTAGAATAGAAAAGGACAGGGGAGGGAGGGCTGGCTGCCAACGTCCTGGGGGGCAAGTCTAGTCAAGTGGCCCATAGCGCGCCACCGAATCAGCCCACCATCCATGCTCATCTTTTCCTGATGTTGATGTAATGTGATGGGATTGGGTGTACGTCGGTACACTAAAAAAAGTCATCATACATGGGATGCCTGAAGCCACAATTTAACACAACTAATCATTTTTAATAAAATATGCTCTGCCACAACGACACACCAAACACACATACCAGGACAGGCTCTGCCACACCGACACCCAAATACACACTTCCGGACAGGCTCTGCCACACCGATACGCAAACACGCACATTAGGACAGGCTCTGCCACACTGACACCCAAACACACACAGCAGGAGAGGATCTGCCACACCGACACCCAAACACACACACACCGGGACAGGCTCTCACACACTGACACCCAGGTACATACACCAGGAAAGGCTCTGACACCCACCAGATGGGCCAAGCTACAATAATATAAAAAAAATGTATTTTCCACACTGCTTTGTCGTTGACCCCCGTTTAAGTGTTTTTGCCCCCTTTTGTGTAATGGCCCCAATTGCTACCCTTGTGTATTCACGAGAGGGCGCATTAGGGTGACTGCATTGGCCATGTTTTCCAGGACACAAATTACATTCTGCTGACCAGCATAGATAAAATGCTGCCCTGCAGTATGGAGGGTGTATATCTGACTAGTTTGTTCCTTCCATGAGTCTGTAAATCTCCTGAGAACTCTGAGCTTCCCCTGCAGGTTGAATACAGGTACTGCACACAACCATGCAAGTCAAGGGAACCCAGCTTACAATTTATAATAAATAAAAAATAAATGTGGTAAAATGTAAAAATAAATATCAGCTGATGTCATCATCAGGGG
Source organism: Spea multiplicata (assembly GCA_009364415.1). Classification (NCBI taxonomy): domain Eukaryota; kingdom Metazoa; phylum Chordata; class Amphibia; order Anura; family Pelobatidae; genus Spea; species Spea multiplicata. The sequence goes on along the minus strand of VKOC01024218.1, from coordinate 2,025 downwards.
AACATCCAGTACCAACAAAATGTAAAAAAAAAATATACAAAAATATATAAAAATTACATTATCCTTGAATGGTAAAGTTTAAATACTGGAATTTTAAATGCCCATCGGGTGTCTTGTTTTAAAAAATGTATGATTTGATGGGGTAAATTGATGGACAGGGGCACAGACTGATCATGTGGTATTTTACCCCTCAAACAACCTGACAAGCCCATGCATGGGGGTGATTACTGTATTCAGGAGATGTTGCTGAACATGTATTGGAGTGTTGTTGAAAGTGACATATTCCAGGAGCTGTAAATTCATACCTAAATTAAAATGTGTGTGAAAGAAAAAACAAAAAAAGTACTAGCACAAAGTTTGACAAAGGCTGATAGTAGAAATAATGCATGGAAAGCGTTAAGATACTAGCATTTGAAATACCCAGGAGTGTCTACTTTTCAAACATATTTGGTTTGATGGCGGTAAATTGAACCAACCTGCTTGAAAGATGTCCCAAACAGGACATGGAGGCAGAATTTTCAACATGTTAAAATTCCAAGTTCAAAAATTGAATTATGCATGTCCCTAATGTGGCCTTTTACCCCCAACAACCCATGAAACCCATTGAATTTATTCAAGAGATGTTGCTGACCACGTCTTGGGTTATTGTTTGACAATGAGCTGTATACAAAGGCTGGTAGTAGAATAAGTGCATGGAAAAAGTTAAAATACTAGACCTTTGCGGTGTGCGAGCTGTGCTGCCGCACAGGGCGTCCTGGCAGCAGGGGCGCCGTGCGGCTATCCCATCATCAGGGCCTGGGCCACGGCAAGGCGGGCGCACCCAGGCGGCAGGGAGGGGAGGAGAGAAAGGAGCGCCGAGTGGTGGCACATGAAAAAGTTTTCAGCAACCCCCTTTTCAGGTCACTTACCCTGGTGAAGTCCTGTGGTGGGAGCGCTAGGCCTTGGTCGCGGTGCTTCATGATTAGCGCCGGAATATGACGCCATATCCCGACGCTCAGCGGTGAAGCTGTGCGCGCCGCGGCAGCGAGACTGAGGCCTTGTGCTCCCACCTAAGGATTTCACCAGGGTAAGTGAACTGAAAAGGGGGAAGGGAGTAGATAGCGAGTAGGGGGAGGAGGGGGTAGATTTTGAGTAGGGGGAAGAGTAAGTGAGAAGGGAAGGAGAGAGAGTAGATAATGAGAAGGGTAGTAGAGGGGGTAGACAGTGAGTAGAGTAGTAGAGGGGGTAGATAGAGGGAATAGATAGTAAGAAGGGGAAGAGGGAGTAGATAGTGAGAAGGGGGGTAGTAAGAATCTTGAAATAAGAGTGAGAATGAGTGAGATAATTCATTAAGTAATGTGTGGACGAATTGTGTGAATGGGTGAGAAAATGAATTGTTGTGTTGATGAAGTGTGTGAATGAGTGAGAGAGTAAATGAATTGGTGTGTGGGTGAATTGTGTGAATGTGTGAAAGAATTAGGGCTGCAACTAATGATTATTTTCATAATCGATTAGTTGGCCGAGTTTTTTCGATTAATCAATTAATCGGATAAAAAAATGTAAATTTTTCATTTATATAAATTATTTAATAAAGTAACATAGGATGTTAAAAACAAACAGCAGAATAAAAAACTTTGATAAAAATGCATTTCTTGTTTTTATTTCCCAACCTGCCCCCCAGTTATGCATATTTGAGCCCAGGCTTGCCACACTGCCCTCTCCACATATATGCCTTATATACCCTATATGCCTTATACCCCCAGATATGCTGTCCTCCCCACGTATGCCATATATCCTCCAGATATCCCATAGTGCCCTCATAGATTTGCAGACTCGTTCACAGACACAATACTTTTATAAATAAATACAGGGTTAATCTTCACTGCCCCAGGATTTACATTCCCCTTAGTTTGCCCCCCTTTACCTCTAACTGCACCTTAAGTTAACCTTATTAAATTAATTAAATTAACCCTCAGTCCTCAGCATTAAATTAACCCTGAAGAGAAGACCCCATTAACCACAACTGCCCCTAAATTAACCCTAAAC
>VKOC01024217.1:0-27550 GCA_009364415.1 Spea multiplicata | reverse complement strand
GTATCTACGCTAATGTAAACGACAGTGTCGCCAGCTACAGGTTCTCAATTAATGTAATCAATTTAGTGTATTGTGTATTTTAGTGTATTTAGTGTATTTTACGTTTAAGGTAAGTGGGCATTTTATTTAGCTTTGGAAGTCTAACAGAGCTCTTCCGTTTGATTGCATACTGTGTTACTCAGTTACCCAAGTCTGTCTTATTATAGAAATATGATATACGTACACACCAGGGTGTCCTGAGTGGTACCGAGTTTGATGAGGCCTGATAACCATTTTCTTAGAAGAAAGGTTCTTCGAAACAGCCATGATCACCATTGGTTTATTCAAGTGTTGGGTTTATACTTTAAAAGGAATGTGATGTGATTTAATCGTACTCTTTAGTAACCTGGTATCATACTGCTTCCTCCTAATTACTTTAATTGCAGTCTGGAGGATCACTTTAACACAAGATTGATTTTTTTCTCCCCCCTGTATGTTTTGGCCTTCACCTTTCAAATGTGCCTGGTTTACCTCAGCAATTTTGTGTGACCTTTTTCTTATTACCATATTCACTTCACTAATTGAAACCTCCAGATAATGCAGAGTTGCTTGAATGTATTGATGGTGATTTAAAAGCTAGGTATCATCATCAAAAATATCTTCTTTCAGAATAAAAAAAACGATATGTTTAACTCTACGAGTCATTTATAAAGGTGCTGAACACTTGCAATCTCCCTTAAAGGGTCAGTCATGCCTATTTATTAGTAGTTCCAAAAGGCCAACTATATACCATTGCTGTCTCAATGCTTTGTACTTTGAATAATGGAAGTTGGGGAGGACAATATATATAAAATATAGATAAAAAGTGTTTGTGGTGCAGTTAAATTGCAACTAATTATCACTGAACAATGCACTTTTATACATAATCTATATTGAGCTCTGCATGATGTGATTGCATGTGGCATTTTCCACTTGTAGCTGGGTTCAGGATTATACACTAGACTTATACATTCGGGTTTGTCTGAATTTTTACTGTGTTTTCTGTAAGTTGTACCCAGTAGAAAACAAACTTATATGGTTAAAGTTAAAAATGGTGGCGATTCCGGTTCCCGATTGGAGAATGTCTCTGAAAGCGCCGCCATTTTTGCGGAAGGTCATGGGTTATGTCCGAGGATCAACTTAACAAAGGGGCTTTACAGCACGCAAGTATTCTACGTGCATCAGTTACTGAAATATCTTTACGGTAACGTGCTTCTGAACACAGTCGGTTATTAAAGCATACAACACAAAAGTACTGAAATTAGGAAGTACTGAAGCCCTAATATTCTACTAAAAATAATGGCAACCTAGAAAATCGGCTTTGTGAAGGATTTTCTTCTCATAAAAACATGCAATTGTATTTCTAAATCCTCAGGGAAATATGTTTAGCTTACACTAGTGTCTTGCACAAAGCTTCAGAAACTCAACAAAAACCTAATTCGTAGCTGTCTGAAAACTTGTACTCCATGTCCGTGCATTTCTAGAAAGCTTATTGATACATTGTAGAGTTACACTGCCCTCTGTGGTTACGCAGCATCCATATGGTGATAGGTGGATGCCTTCTATTCCAACTAGGGTTTGCCACCTTTCAATTTTTTCCAGACAAACAACACACACACACACACTCTTCCTCCATGTGTGTTTTATGTGCAGTCCAGAGCTGAAAACAACCAAGGTCATTTACCCAAAAGCTGCCCAATGACCCCTTGAGGAATTTAGACATATACGCCCCCCATGCTCAGCATTTTTTGGGATGTAGAGGTAAATCCAAAACCTGTGATTTACCTCTTATTTCTGAACTATTTTGTTTATCTCATAACAAGTGAAATGTGTAGAAATGTTGAATTCCTTTGCTTGGACTCCTCCTAAGACTGTACTGCGTCTCATCTGGAGAGATCATTATGGCAACCCAATATTGGCCATTTTTTTTAAAGGATGAATACAAATTTCGCTTGTTGCTGACCGGCATATGTGGATGTTATAAGTGTCCTGGAAAATGGCTAATGTGGCCACCCTACTGTGTACCTGAATCACAAATTGGTGAGCTGAAGAAGGAAGCGATCATAGCCACAAATAATGTCCAGTTTACTCAAGTATTCTCTTCATTTTTATGACATTAACATTTGTGTTAATATGTATCAACAAAGCTGCAGAAGTTTTTTTTTTAAGGGTAAAGGAGAGATATCTCAACAATAAAACAACTTTATTGGGACAACTTGTAAGGAGCTATAGCTGGATGCTGGATGTACAGACTGACTAATTTATGGCTTGCTAGGGAGGACCTCATTTTCCGTACAGACTGCAAATCTCCTAAGAAATATAGGTTTTCTTACTTTGTGTACATACCTGGAATATTCTAACTGTGCTTACTTTGACTGTTCATTAGCACAAAGACTAAGTAATAGTGGCAACCAAATGGCCCACCAGCAGTCTTTATGAAAGCCACACTGTATATGAGGGGATAATGATATTCCAAATTAAAAAACCTGTATTGAATAAGTTATTTCAACTGTGACAAAAGCAGCAATTGGGATACTCAGCTGTCATTAAACTTGGGTAGAATATGAAACAAGTTCCAAACTGACCTGAGAATCTGCCTTTTCACCTGGAGGACCTCAGGTCTTCGGAGCAGCCGTCTGGTTTTGATAGTAGGTAAGTTTTAGATGAGCTGGCTTATATTGACATTGTTAGCTTGCAAACGTGTACTGGTTTCATACTGGTTTCTTTCTGTGTTGGCTTAAGGAACTATACTAAGCATGAACTTTTACACGTTGCAAAGTTCTATTTGTGAATGTAACCCATTATTCTTGTAAGCAACAACAATGAGTCATAACCTCAATTCTGTAGAATCCCATACACTTCTTATACTGGTTTAAAAAACAAAACCTTGAATGTTTTTGTAAGCTCCATAACACATTTCATAATCGTAGCTGTATGTGGCCATAACGTCTGAATGAGGCAGGTTCTGCATCCAGCGGCTGCCCTTTGTGCGACATTATAATGCTCGCATTCACTGGGAGATTATATGTGTGCGCAGCTCGGTTGCGCCTCTCTCTTTTAAAAGCACTTAGGGTTTTCCATTTGGTTTTGACTAGTAGGGGTCTGAACTACAGGAGACATATTTGTCTGCCACGGTGTAAAATGTCAATGTCTCACAGAAAATCGAGAAAAAAAAGAGACTAAATTACACAGATCGTTTCACTTATGTGTGGTATTTGTAAAACTGTCTGTGAAGTCAATATGTTAAAGCCTCATGGTGTTGAAACTATGGTAGCACCTCACAGAGGACAGAAAAAGTTGGGTGTGATTGATTTTAAAAAATTATAAGATTCCTTTGCATGAGCTTTCTTGAAAAACTAAAACGCTGTAAACCTTTGAATGCCTGAGGGGCTTCCGGTCATTTTATCCGTACAATGAACAAGCCAAGATGATTGCAGACGAATAGATGCAATCATTTCTTTATCCCTTCTCCTTTTATTGCATTACATCTGTATGCTAGCTGTTTAACAGAGCTAAACTACAGCTGTGCCACTGAGTGTGTGATGTGTGGTAGCGTAATGTGTCAATGAAATTGAATATACCAAATGGACACATTTTGTCACTCCACACATTTGTGGGTAATAGATCATCTTACTTGAACTACACAAGACAAATATTTGTCATGGTGTCAAACACACTTGACTACTAGAAGCTTGTAAGACTTCTACTTCTTGTTGGAGACCTCGGTGGTCCCACTCATGGCACTTCTTGAGGGGGTGGGGACCAAGAAGATCTGGCTCCTCTGCAGGCTTCGGCTGACTGAAGTAAGGGGTGGCATATCCCTTTGGGACAATCCCAGCCAATTTTCAGGACTGTCAGGTCCTAAGCAAGACCCTTTGTAACTATCAGGAAACTTAATTAACCAACTGATTTCTGAATTGCTGTAAAGTTTACATCTAATTTAAAGTAAATTGTTACATTTAGTTTGTTTATTTTATTGGAAAAGTATGTATAATTTACATCTCACATTTAAAACAATAGTTTTGGAATTTCCATGGTAACATTCATTAACTGCTTTATTGCATTGCATAAGGAGAATGGCTGTCAATTTACAAGAAACAACCACCATATTCTGCAGTGAAAATCGTACTGCCCCTATTATTAAGTATTTTGTTTTGTGCAAAAACATGTTTAGCCCACCTCTCCACAAACAGCAGTGATTTATAAAATATGTACGAGTTCTTGGCAGCACCTCTCTCATTAGAACAGATGGACACAGACATCATTGCATGGAATACATCTTATAAACCTCACTTCCTAAATTTGCTTCTGTCTTGAGGCATTGTCGCCTGGGGTACAGCAATAAGTATTTATTTTGGAGTGCAGTGAAAAGAATAGGCTTACATAAGAACATAACAGCAAGAATGTCACTCCCTAGAGGTTTTTTTTCAGAATTTAATATCAAAATAAATCGCACGAACAAATAAAAATGCTATTTAGAAACTCATCAAGTCTATTGGTATATGGGACTTAAGTTTCTATTTTACTGTTCCCCGATTATCTAATTTTGTTTGCTTTTTGTTTTAATTTTGTATATTTGTTCAGGGTCTGTAGGAAACAAAAAATGTTTCACTGCAGCTTTACTTATGATCCTCGGCGATCCTACAGACTGAGTGTCACGATAGCTCTTTGTTGTTTAATATACAATATTTCTGACGTATAAAATAACCATTCTGTGTATGCAGAAACTGTAACTTTGATAGGAACACCCACCAGGCTTACTATGTCTAAATGTCAGTGTAGATCAACATAGAAACACAGATTTTGGTGGCAGATGAGAGCCATTCGGCCCATCTAGTCTGCCCATTTTTATTGGTGTAAGGGATTCAAACCAGTCCTTGACTGTAGTCCCATAGTGCAGTGGTAGTACGGTTGCCAAATTCCAGTCTTCTGGAACTACACCTGTTTACATTTCATCCTATTATCTAAAAATGCTAACAAGGGTCCCTCATCTTCATCTTCTTCTGTAAAAACAGAATGAAATGATTTAAGTAGTCAGCTCGATCATTATCCTCATTTATAAAGTTCCCTTTATTTGTATTTAGCTTAATTAGTCCTGGTTTTATTACCTGTTTTTGTTACCCTGGAAAACTTCTCCTCCTCCAATAATTTTGCCCCATCTGTACCACAATGGTTTCCTTTTTCTTTTAGTCTTACTAACTAGTTTAATTCAAAGTTCTGCTGCCTTTAGCAGATCTCTTAAATTGTTCCATCTCTCCTAGACTCCATTTAAAGATGTCCAGACCAGATCCAGCTATCAAAAAATCCAAAATTAAGTTTTTTTTTCTTAATCCTTTTCTGCCATAAGGATAAATTGTATCCTAATATTGCAACATTCCAATGCATTTATTGTACTAGGAATCCCTAAATCCACATTATCAATTGTTACCAATGCAGTGAGCGCACTGTGAGAATTTGTTCCCATCACTTCCGTGCGACTGTTTTTCAACCTACAGTACATGTCACAGCATACGGGGGTTTAGCCTTTTCTGCATCTATACTTATCCCACAATCTGTTTTCCACCTTCCCAAAACTAAGCCATGCCCTGAACCTACTTTACCTCTCCCTTTACTGCTATATTCTCCCCGTCCCTACAGTGGTCCATACAGCCAACCTCCACCTTCATTGATTAATAGGACTGCTGAATGAATCAATATAGGGAATAAATTAAAACATGTTACGATAACGTCACATCTGATACTTTCAGATGTCTTTTCAGTAATTGAGTAACAAACATATACTGTAAGGCAAGAGGGCTCTACTTATTTTAATGTGTAATTAGACATATAGAGTGACTGTATATTTTATATCCATATTTTTTCCTGTTGTTTTTTTGTGGTTTCCACTTGATTTTATAAAAAAAATATATAAAAAAGCAAGTGACTTTGTTTCCCTGCTTCAGTAGAGTTTTCTTCACAACCTGCCATGAGATGAACAATGGCTTTAATTAAATGTTATTAATAGCCACACAATTAGTTTGATTCTTCACCTGTGTAGTTATAATAATTGAAACTATAACGTGCAGCATTGCTCTAACGGTCTTTGATTTATTTTTTAGGCCTATGCAACAACGTTGTGGAAACAAGCCAAAGAGCGACGGGGGACAGAAGGCGCACATAGATACGGAGCTCCTCTTTCAGAGCAAAAACTTAATTCTTTCCACGAAGAACAGTTGGGACAATTACTCGAGCTTATGCAAGAAGCCACCAAACCTAAACCTCAGTTTGAAGTTGATGAAAATGTTGATCCAAAGTAAAACCTTGCCACATATTTTAAGTTTATTCTTAAAATTGTATTGCTTTTACAACAACCTTTGGGATGTGTGCATAATATATGTGAAGGGCAATAGGATTGCTATATTAAAATAAAACACTATCCCAAGAACGCATTTAATATATTTAACAACAACCATTACATACGTACACTGATCAGCCATACCATTATGACCAGTGGGTGGGGTATATTAGGCAGCAAGTAAACATTTTGCCCTCAAAGTTAAAGAAGCAGGAAAACGGGCAAGGATCTGAGCGACTTTGATAAGGAGCAATTTGTGAAGGATAGACAACTGGGTCAGGGCATCTCTAAAACCGCAGTTCTTGTGGGGAGTTCCCGGTCTGCAGTGGTCAGTACTATCACACATGGTCCAAGGAAGGAAAAGCAGTGAACCAGGATCAGGGGCCGCCAATGTTTATTGATACACGTGGGGGGGGAAGGCTGTCCCGTGTGGTCAATTGCAACAAACGAGCTACTGTAGTGCATATTGCGGAAAAAGTTAATGCTGGTTCTGAAAGGTGTCAGAACACACAGTGCATCGAAGTTTGTTGTGTATGGGACTGGATAGCCGCAGATCAGTCAGGGTGCCGACCCCTGTCCACTGCCAAAATCGCCAACAATGAGCATAAGAACTAGACCACGGAGCAAGGAAGAAGGTGGCCTGAATCACATTTTCTTTTTCATCTTGTGGATGGCCGGGTGCGTCGCTTACCTGCAGAACACATGGCACCAGGATGCATGCATGGAGGCTGCTGGTAACGTCTTTGCGGTGCGTTAAGGGAACGAGAGGTTTGCTCGGTGGTCTGCTTTAGTGCTTCCTTGCACTTTGTGACATGTTAATGTATAGTGTTAGACTGTGTTGGGTGGCAGTGTACGTTGTTAGAGTGAATATGTGTATGTGGGGGGTTGTCGGTATACAATGTTTGGGTTGAGTGTCCATGTACAGTTCAGAGTGTCTGTGTGTTAGAGTGAGTGTGTGTGTTTCTATATAGTGTGTGAGCCGGGAAGGTTATTCACGGGGTGACATGCAGGGAGAAGAGCACTGAGCAATGAAGAAACTGTGTGCTGGGGACAGAGCAATTATTTCCTGTGCCAGGGTGTGATGCGGCCTATGTACCTGGCTCAGCTGCCCCTTCTTCACTACTCGATCCTGCTAGGTTTAGGAACATTGCCATCAATGTAAAAGCTGTTAGCTCTCGTCTAGTTTATAGATATTGTGTCTGCATAATCCCTAATAATTCAGTTTATGACAAAGCTGGTTAACATTTTCAAGACTATGCTATTAGTATTAGTAGAACTGAGATGGCAGAACATTAAAAAGCAAAGTACTATGTGACATTTGTCATGCAATTTCACAAAAAAGCTGACCTTGATATCCATTACAAAGAAGCTGTCTGCTATATGACAGATCTAAGATTTTGCTCAGCTCATTGCTGACCACAATGTTTTCAGACCAGTACAGATTTCCTCTAACTCTAAGGCTGTCAATTTTTATATATATATATAAAAAAGTATGTGTACATTTATATGTAATATGAAAAACATATTTGAGGGTGGAGGTTACGTTTATCTGGACAAAATATAAATATATATATTATATATATATAGCCTACAGCGGTTTAGCAATTCCAAGTTTAAGCTTACTTAAAAACTAATCATACATAGTGTTATGTCCGGCATTATTTTTTTTCCGCATCCGGTTCCTCTGTAAACATAGATGTGTATACATATGTGTGTGCATAAATCTCAGTGTTGATCTTAGTGAAATCGGTGATATAGCTCTTGTTGCTGCAAACAGCTGGTTGTCTTGTTCTGAAACGTCCTTGTGTACGTGAACATTGTACCCTATATCTCTTAAAGGAATGATCATATGCAAAACATTTATTTCAGTAGAGAATCGTTAAAGAAAACTCTGTATTTGGCATTTTACCGGTTCATATCTGTCCGTCATATATACAGCCAATGGATGTGTGTGCATTTGCATGTACCCAATGTTTTTCTCCTTTGCATCTATTGTCGGCAAGGAATCCAGCGGCAACCTTTCTGTGCCGTTTAGGCAAAATGCTGTTGCATATGTAAAGGAGAGGGCTTAGCAGACCTGCAGAGTCTTACACACACAATGCAATTCAGAGTAAGGCTGAGATGACTTCGATCATTTAATCCCTTCTGAACTTGTCATGAAAACAGTGGGCTTTATGACCACATGGTATGTCATGTTCAAAAAATGCTTTAAAAACAATCGGCATAAAAACTGATGCACAGGCTCCCTCATATCCAATCAGTAATCCCCCCTGCATCAGAAGGGTTGCATGATGAGCAGGACCAGAGAATGCTTCTGTTCGGCTTTAGAGCTTTGCAAGGTGGCCACCTGGGAGCTGCAATGTAGAGCCCTGCGCAGGACTACTTTTTTAATCCCGCTCCCGCGGTTTTTAATCCCGCTCCCGCAATGTGGGTGTTCCGCTCCCGCCACATTTGTGGCCAATCCCGCCCGCTCCCGCCACATTTGTGGCCAATCGTGCCTGCCTCCTTACCTGATTTCCCTCGCAGTCCCGCAAGGCTGCCCTCAAGTTTTTCCCTCACAGCGTTTCTTCTCTTGCTCCGCCCAGGAACAAGGCGGAGTCACAAGAAGTGACGTCACATCACGTTTTGTTCCTGGGCGGAGTAAGCTAGGAGACACTGTAAGGGAGCAGCGAGAAGGCAGCCTTGCGGGACTGCGCGGCATTAACGGGACCCGCAGGCCTGACCGCCCGCGCCCGAAAGTTTTTTGGCGGGACCTGCAGGACCCGCCACCCAGTGCAGTCCTCTACTGCAATGTATAAGCCCATGATCCCCACTGCCTACAAAGGAAGGAGAGCGGTGCATTTCAGCAGGACAACTGAAAAACAAACAGAAAAAAATAAGATGGTTGGGCAGTATTCTGTAAAAAATATAGTTTTTGTCCAAATTAAAATAAGTAACACAAAACAGAGGTAAAAATCTACAGATGCCTGTATTTTACTAGAAAAACTGTTTTTTTTTTTACATTTTATTTAGTTCCAAAGTGGACGGTATATATTTACATTTGTGAATTTATATAAAGTTATGGGACTCTCACAGATAGCTGGTTCTCAAGTATTTTCTGCTATGTGTATAGAATGTAAAGTCTTACAGTCTATGGCGATGGATTGTCGTTTCTTTTGATGCCAGACAGAATTGCCCCTGGTTCCTTTGCTAGTCAGAACTGAAAATCCTTTGAAAGTGAATAATCCCTGCTTCAGACTCTTTTCAAACTCTAAACTTTTCAAACTATGCAGAATCAATCTATAGTACATAATGTCAGTCCAGCTCCAGAGCATCTGCTTGAAGGATTGCATAAATATATATATGTGTGAATAAAAAGGAGATGACTGCACAGAAGCTCAGGATCAACCATTGCATAGATGGACCTTTAAGGTATTGTTCCACCTACTTTAACACTTTTTTAACTAAACATTAGAAGCATTATTCATAGGGCTGTTGAACACCGAGACCTCTACCACAAATGATTCTTTACTTAACAAATCTGCCTCATTCATATCTTTTGCAGAAAATTGTGTCATGTGACACAAAACCAGGTACTGATACATTAGATCCAAACATGGGGACTATCCTAAGGCTGAACAAAATATCTTTCTGCATTCTACACCCTGTAGTCTTCATAGGTCACCAAATCAGGCCCATAACTGGTCAACATCTCCTCATGTGTTAATGCCACAATCTACCTTCACTCAACCATCTGCCCAAATCTGAGCCATGTGATTCTAGATTGGTGGTTCCCAACATGGTCCTCAAGGCACACAAATACTCCAGGATTCAAGTACGAAACCATTACTTGATGGAGATCACTAAGATAATAATGCACCATGAGGACTTGGTTCTTCTCTGACCTCTTCTGGTAGACAGGCACCGTGAGAGGATCACATTTCTGATATAAATTTGGGTCAATGGAAGAAAATGAGACGTGAACCAGATCCTTTAACATATTTACAGATATCGGTACAGTTTGTTATTCACTCTCACTACCTCTTTTGTTACTTCACAGATATTATAGTGCATGTTGCCATGTTGCATGGTTAACTAGCATTCAATTATAAATACCTATAATAAAAATGTAGTTTTTAAACTTAAATTTAAATTACACGTTCTCATACTTTTTTGTCATCATGATGTATTTAACAAAAGAACGATAATAATAATGCATTTAAGTGCAATAAATTATTTAAAATGATTGCTCATATGTCGTTAATCAAATGTTGTATCATAAAGGATATGAGATAATTGTTTTTCGGTACTGGCACGCACCGAACCATACGGAACAGTATGTTCTGTGCTAACTTGCTTTGTACCTAGAGATTAAACTTTTGATAGCAGACAATAGCATTATTTCTCTACAGTAAACAAACAGGTGCCATATGGCAAGTTGAAAACCAGCATGCGTTGTTTAGTTTGAAAATTAAAAAAAAAAAAGAAAACCGTGATATACCTGTGTATGAATAACCTTTCCACCCTCATCATCTTTGATCTTTGCACGTTAATATTTGTACATCAGAGCCATTTAATCATGAATAGACTTTTATGTAGAAAATAGTATATTTGGGACTTAATGAAATACTCATGATATATATATATATATATATATATATATATGATATACTGTATATATAAAACCTTTAATAAACATAGCATTTTGTGTATTAAAGTCCTATGCCCTTCAAGACACAACAAAGCATGTAACTATAAGAAGGCTACTTTTTAAATCTATTTTTGCCAACTGACACTTTTGAAGTGACAAATAGCGATTTTGTTACATGTTTTAATGCCTATATATAATTTAGATTTCTTTCTGGTGTATGTTTCTTGTTTTTTTTCTTTACCCCCTCTTAATTCCTCTATCATTTTTCCTTACCCAGCAGGATTAATTTACCTGCCCGTGTTCAAGGTATGATAACACAATAGGTTTTTAAAAATCAATTTATTCTTTAAGCACCTCTGAACTGGACAACAACACGTTGATTCTGTATTGCTGTAAATTATAGGTTACCGAACTCCGGGATGATAAAACGGCATCATGGTCATAGAATAAACATTTTTTACCGGCTGAAAACAGAGCAGCCGTTTTCATACAGTTGTCAAAAAATTATAGGTTCACTGTTGCAAAGGAAAAAGTGTATTACAGCATCTAAGAAGTTTTTTTCTTTCTAGAGTATACATTTAAATTTTTTTATTACATACTTTGTACCATGAAGCATTTTTGCTAAGGTATATGACAGAAAATAAAATCTGAAGTTAAGAATGAATCATCATTTGTTATGGAGAACCATGGGATACATATATGTGTTATTAATAAGGTAATATTAATGTTGTATGAGAGGGTTATTCCCAGTTGCATATGTCTCTAGGTATTTAAGTAACCCAAAATTAGAAAAGTATATTCACACTAACAAAATATTTTTGGCAGATATTTTATTATATTGCCCAAGGGGTGAAGACAGTTATTAAATTAAAAAAAAATATATAAGAAATCATAATATCACTATTACATAATATTTACATACATTTGTAAATGCTGAAACACAAATCAGGGCAATTACTTGTACTCTTACATTAAAGTACAACTAGTACATCAAATGTGGTTTGACGCATACAAAACCTTATGCATGCACACCCACAGACTATCTATAGTGTTCCCAGATATCCCAGATGGCTTCCAATTTGTGGAAAAAAGTCCTTAAAGCACACAGTGGTAAGACAAGTACCAATGAAGTGTGAATTAATGTGACCTGGGACACCTTATTATTATTATTATAGTTTATTTATAAAGAGCCGACAGATTCCGCAGCGCTGTACAAAGAAGAAAATGTTACAGATAAAGACAAGTACAATACAGCAATTGACATCCAGATACAAGAGGAATGGAGGGTCCTGGTCCTGCAGGAACTTACATTCTAGGTGGATAAGAAACAGAAGGTGAGGACTGCATGGTAGTGAATTACGTTAATGTGGGGCGAGATAAGGGTTGTAAGTTGGTGAGAGGAAAGTTTTGATGTTTTATGTCAGTGGTAGGCTTCCCTGAAGAGAAAAGTTTTTAGGGAGCGTTTGAAGGTGGGTAGAGTTGGTGAGAGTCGGACAGCACGGGGAAGAGAGTTCCAGGGGGTTGGTGCAAGTCCTGTCGGCGGGCATGGGAGGAAGTAATGAGTGAAGATGCAAGGAGCAGGTCATTGTTGGATCTTAGAGGGCGGGCTGGAGTATATTTGCTGATGAGGGAGGATAGGTAGAGGGGAGCGGTGTTAGTGAGAGCTTTGTAGCATAGCGTTAGTATTTTGAATTCTGCTATGGATGGGGAGCCAGTGGAGGCTTAACCTTAATTGGGGGTAGTGGTTATAGGCAGGCAGGGCTAGAGACACATACCTTACCCATTGGTAAAGTAGGGCTCCAGGATATGATGTCATCAAATAATCTCCCCAACTGGCCCATTATCCCCATTGCTTCATTGTTGCATAGGTTTATTTTGTGTTATGAACTGCAGAATATGATATTTTGGAAAAATGGAAGAAGAAGATTGCTAATAGCCATCCTTTCTCTTTATATCATCTTACTTTATCAGGGGCATTCCTCTAGCATGCTATCAGCTGTTTACCTATTTTTATACTATGTCCAAATATTTGAAGACCCATATGTTCACTGTATAATGGACAGTAAAGAAGCCCTACACATTAGTTGGACTAATAGCCAATTTTGTCCATTATACATAACCTCTAATAAAAAGCGACCTTTGATCATGTAGCCAGAGGAGCTGCGCAGCTTAGCGGAACAGGCCTTGACAGAGCTAGGAGGAGGGCTTCAAGGGTTTCAATGGTTGTGATTGGTAGTAGTTTTGATGGGTGGGGGTTTTTAGTGAGAGGTATAAATGGGCGGACATTTTAGATCCTGTCACAATTAATTTGAGCAACTTACCTGATTTTGTCCCTCCCTCCCTCCCTGTTTTTCGTTTTTTTCTTTTGGCTTCGCTTGGTCACAGCGGCGGGGCTGGATTGGTTAGGTGGGGGGTAGAATGGGGATGTTTTGGTTGGTTATGGTTGTCTGGTTGGTATGGTTGGTTCGTTTTGGTAGGTTTCGAGCTGGTCTGTGGCTCAGAACCTGGGGTGGTAGGGGTATCTCGGTATGCCCCTACTGTTGGTTTGGTGTTAGTGTGCACCTCACTGTGGTAGTGAGGTTTATATGGTATAATTTGGGGGGTCATTGTCTATGTGTTGATATGTGGGGAATGTGTAAAGGTTATATTGTGTTATTTGTGGTGGACAATGACTTATTGTTTGGTATGTTATATATATGTTAATATATATATTTATTCTGTTATGGTTTATAATAAAGCTGTGGACAATTATTTTCCATCATATCTGTGTGGTCTCCATTATTTGGGTTCACAGCGGGGTAAATGTTTGGTGTTTCTTCTCAAGCCCTATCTCGACGATGCGCCTGTCATGCAAGGAGGTGTCGTGTAGAGCTTAGACTCTTGGTGTGGCTTTAGCTAGGACTTTAAAAACCCAGTGAACAGATAACCTGCCAGTGAAATCGTATACACGTTACAGCTTTAAACATTATTTCCCTTTTGTTTATTTAGTTGACTAAAACCTTCAAGACATGCATAATATTGTGGTGGAGTCCAAGGAGATAGCCACAGAAATATGTTCCCATGTGTACTTGGCATCTCCCATTAAAACATCAATTGCAATAGAACCATTCTCTCAAGCCTTGGAGTTAAAGGTTAGAGCTCTTAAATATTTTATTACATGAGTATTATAAAGCTAAGGTGGATTATTTATTGAATGCCTTGTATGAAAGTGATTTGAACTTTGAACACTGCTTGAAAAATATAGACAGAATACATATCTTTTAATCATAAAAGCTTGTTACAGAATTCCATGTTTGATATGTGCTTTGTTTTTCTGTACAAATGCTACAAGAACACATTAAAATACAAAAAAACCCAGTCCAAGGGCTGGGAAAGTCAAGGGATGTGAATATTCATTTTCATTCAGATTGCAAAAGTTCATAAAATTATTTGAAAGCCAGGAAAGAGGAAACAAACTCATTCCGTAACTCCAACACTCCACTCTCTGGATAAGGCATTACTCACAGTGTCCCAACATGATGAATGCAGAATACTTTAAAAAGGCAACCAAACCTATGGGCAGTCCCATATCACAAAATAATTAGACATCAAAAATCATGTATTGGTTCTTGGTGATGTCACTGATATTTGTATGTGGTCATAAAGTTTAAATTTCATTATAAATGTTATTAGATTTAATGTAAGGACCTATTACTTTACTGAGAGGGGGGTAGATAAGTTAAAGAGCTCCTCAGCAGATGTGGTCGGGGTTAACACAATAAGGGAATTGAAACATGCATGGTACAGGCATATGACTATTTGGAATCTAAGATGACCTCAAGAACTGATTCAGGTTTCAGCCTTTAAAGAAGGAAATAAAGGACAGCCTAGATCCTAAATTCCTATAGAGATGTCACTGATAAGTTCAGGATAGTAAGAATCATTATTGCTGGACATTTATCCCTCTTATGCTTTTAAGTATTAAAAATATTGTGAAGCATGGTTTTATATACAGGCTTACCCCCGCTATCCAAAAGCGGAGTGTCCCTATGAAACGTTTTGTAAGCAATGAACGCTATTTTAGTGTCACTACTTATTTCATAAAAGCAAAAGAAATCCGAACAAGATTTTCGGTTGCCTAAAACAGATGCTAATGTAAGTCTTTCACAAAAAGCAAAGTATAGTGTAGAGAAAAATACGTATACATTCTGTAAATTACATTGTTAGAAGCTGCTTATCAAGATTAAAGCAAAGTAAATGTTTGCATTTGATTTACACGTGAATGGATTCTATGATGAGAATATTCTTAGTCGAAGGTGGTACCTTTTGTTTGACTAACGTAGAAAAATTTAATTAGGATCAGGACCTCAGAGGTCTCTTCTTCAGTATTCTTAAGGGAAACCCATTCCTTTTTTTACAGATGCAAATGTATTTTTGTCTAGCAAGTGAAGCAGATCATTTTTATGTTGTTTTCTTTCTTTGTGCCATCCTAGACAAGAATAATTCTAGTTTTAAGAATAATTTCTCCATAGCTCAATTTGCTACACTTAATACAATCTAATTAAAGCTTTTGTCATTTGTGCATCAAGCCAGTGGGGGTAAATGGATCATTTTGTCGACATGTTTGTCAGGGAGCATCATGCACTATGTTTTTCTGCAACCAAAGCTTGGTTGAATCACTAACATTAAGTCTTCTGGTGCTCAAGGCATAACGTCTGACTTAATCAATATGTATAGGAATAATGTACTTGGTGTCAGCAAAGTTTAGAACTGTTCATTGGAGTTTGGATGGTGAATTGGCTCTAGGGTTAGCTGTCAGAGAATTACTACTTGAAAACTATTTCTAAAAAACAAAAACTTGACTCATTTGCTTTGATATAATTTTTTTTTAATCCTTCTTAACAAATTATTAACTCTTGTGGATCTTTCCAGTATACAGTAAGCAAGTCATAAAAACATTATGAACTGTAAAGAGGTGTCAACGTTTTTGGAGGTTTAGATGGTTAATCAGGAGTGTTTTAGAATTGCATACAATCTGGTATTCTGGTGGGAGATCGGTGGTGTAGCGTGTAGCCTCCGCCTAAATGTGCCCTAAGCTATGTAAGCATACAACTTACATAGCTTACTTGGCCACTGACCGTAAAGTAGCCAAGGTCGTCTCATTATCCCCAGTACCACCAGCTGGACTCCAGAGGGTTTACTACAAACGTTAAGCCCCAATCGGGTGCAGCTCTTGGTTGTATGGTGACCCATCTGTAACGCAAGTGGTGAAAACAATGATTTTGCATCCATGGTTTACATTATGGGATATCAACCTTGTGAATAACCCCTCATGTCTCCATCAACTGTTACCATTTTTTGGCACAGAGCACCATTCTTTCCTCTGACATCCGCTATATCTCATATTATGGTAGGATGATATCCTGCTTCTTCCTACCTGTTTAAATGTTTAACTTAAGAAATATATATAATATGGTAGTGTGTGCATCGGCAGGGTACTCTCACAGCAGCAGGACGCAGAAGGTTCGGTTCAAAGTATGTTTTATTTCACTCTGCAGCCTAATAAACAGCAGAGACCCGCAGCTTGTTAATTAACAGCAAATAATATAAAACAATTATCTTCATATATTGGATGGAATACACCTCACTTCCATAAGTGTTCTATTTGGAATCCCTCAGGCAGCACTTCTCACACTGGCCTCAAAACTGCTAAAATGAACCAACGTGTACATACAACAAAACAAAGAATCAGCGTAACCCAGCTAGTACCATTTGAAAGCAAAAATGCAAAAATATTGGGGATTTCATCACACCATATGGCCATATATTGTTTACCCAATTTTGGTGAGTCCCATCTAATTTTACTATAATGCCTACCAAGGAGCTGAATCAGTAGGACTGCACTACCTTTTAACCCACTGAGACATATTACATTCATATACATATACTGTATATATAATTTGTGCTCATACACATAATGATATATTATGTAAATAATTTAAGTAACATTTAGATCATTTATGTAGCAGAAACAGAGCATGTAATTAGAATTTAATGAACTGCTTCTAAGTTAAGGTTTCACAGACGATTTAAAATTTATATCAAATTATTACTCCGCTGAGACAAATCCTAAAACCTTAAACAATGTATATGTGATTCACAGTAATTTGGCAACTGATACCACCCTAGAACGATATAGGTATAATGACATTTTAGATCAATATATCTAATATGATATATGATATAATGTGTTTAGTACACAAAAGCAATAAGCCTGAATGTATGTGTTTTTTTAATAATACAAGCAACTGTTAGGTCCCACGTTGACTTTACACATAGCAGCCCTTTTATTAATTTTCTGTTCTTGTGAAGCTTTTAGTCCAGAATTCTGAAGACCCTTCAGGGAGAGAAATCCCCATGGAATTTCTTACTTGTAACTGACAATATTTTCAACCATGTCAAAACCCCATATCCCACACAGAAGTAATGTTCCATGCAATAAATAACCTATAACCCTTTCAATCTGCATCAAAGAATATTTTATTGCTGCTAAAATTGTTGCGTCATCCGATATAATCATGATACCCTGGGCTGTATTCACTAATACAAGAGTTAACAGGAAGGTTATGGTCTCAACTCTTTTTAGACAGGGCCAAGCAAGCACTTCCGACAGCAGAAATCTCACTGATTAAATTATACATTATAAAGGGCAGCCGAGTTCCTCCTGCAGAAGAAACTGGGTTTGGACTTTCACAATGTTCAATGAAGTGAAGGAGTTGAAACCATAACATTCATAAAAACTCACAAATTCCTGCTTTAGTGAATAACTTCTATGTATATAGGATATAAAGCTTGGTCAGGTTGGTATATGTGGTTTCTAGCTAGAGTAGAGTCAAATGTTAGGAAGCAGAGGATGGGAACAGGAAAAACCCAGTGGAAACGCACAGGGCTACCAGGAAAAGGGGTGAAATACTACAGCCTATGGGGCATTGTTACAACACATCCAAACTGTAGCAGACACAGTTAGACTCACCGCAAAAAGACAATAATTGCTGTACTCTCCTAGGGAACATTGTTTATATTTCCAATATTATCCAATTATATTACATTGCTTATAATTTCCAATATATATATTTTCTACAATACACTACATCTCTGATAATGTGTGGTGCCTTCAGCACGTGATAAAACCCTATTATCATAATATGTTTTACGACGCTTCACCTTGGTACTAAGGAGGCAGGTATATAAAAGGAATAGCTTGTTATCAGAAGTGGTAAAGGCTGCTAAAGGTTACTGCTCTTGGACCTCCCTGCAGCCTTTGACACAGTCCTTCTATACTCCTTCTATACTCTGTCTAATGGCATCCAATGCCGCCTATATGCCAACGAGACCCTAATCTACATTTCTTCTCCTGACCTTTCACCCTCCCTCCTAACTCACTGGCTGTCATTCAGGAATTACATCATGGATGGTGTCACATTGCCTTAAACTCAACATCTAAGACTAAGCTTTCATGGTTGCTCCGCCATTCCACAATTCCTGACATACTGTTGACAACTCCACTATCCAAGAAACAGACCAAGTTTGCTGCCTGGATGTCCCACTTGACTCTGCTCTCTCCTTCATCCCTCACATCCAGTCCCTCACCAAATCCTCCCTCTTTCTCCTGAAAAACATCTCCAAAATCCAACCATTCCTCACGCAAAAAACAACCAAATATATCCACTGCCTTGTAATAGCCCCTTTATAGCTCCTTAATAACTAACTGGTCTCTCTTTTCCACCGTCATTACCTCTTCCCACTTCCATAGTCAGTATTTCACATGTGCTACACTCCTCCTCTGGAATTCCCTACCCGGTTCTGTCAAGACTTTCTCTCTCTCTTACGCAAATTTCCAAAGGTTTCTGAAAACTCACCTTTTCCCAGAAGTGTACAACCTTTATTTCTAACACTTAGCCAGCATCCTAATCAAGCCACCAAAAACCTCTACAGATCATCCATGATTCCATCAACTCATCCCTATCCAAGCAGTCCTCTCCTACCGTTTCACTTCCCTCTTAACCAGCACTTTGGTTGTAAGCTCGCCAGAGCAGGGTCCTCTTTTCTTTTTGTACCAGTATGTGTTAATGTGTGATTTCAAATTATTTTACTGGCTCATATTTTAACAGTCCCACAGGACCCCCACACCCCCAGCTAAATTCACAGCAGGAGATGCATTCAGCCAAATGCAACTCCCTGCATGTGATCTACTCACCTCCAGTTAGCTCCAGCACTCCCTCTGGTGAACGCTGCATGCAGGGGTGTATTTAGACCCCAGTGCGCATGCATAAAGTCCTCCCATTGATTTTATTGGAAGTACTTTACTGACAGTGGCAAGAAAAATGGACAGACTACTTGGGTGGAATAGTTCTTATCTGCAGCTAAAATGTTCTATTCTATTAACATTTCTCTCTGAAAAAAAAGTATTTCTTATATTTTGTGACATATATGTAATATGCACTCAATCTTCAATAACCAAATAGGAAAATATTTTAATTTTACAGTAAACATAGGTGCAAATGCCAGTGCCTATTTGCTTTTTTAATGCACCATAGGTTGTGTGTGTCAAACTAGCTTGCATATAATTGTATGTCTGCAGTGTATGTGTTCCAACATTCACAGTTGAAAATGGTATATTGTGTATATATACATATAGTTTATAATACATTTGATTTTAATGTCTCGTTACATGACACATACTTTGTCATTGTAGAATGAGTAGATATTTAGCTCTGTTACATTTGAGGCCTTTTTGTTTGAACAGAGAAGATGCAAAAAAAACCAAACAAAACTTCCTTGATTAAAAATAACACTAAATTTATTATTGCGGCAAAATCAAATGATCTAATCTAGGTTTATTTCTCTAAATACTGATTACCATATTCACTGTTTATTGCAAATGCATTTAAAATAAAAAATGCAATAAATGAAACAAACACAGCGATGAAGCTAACGTCTAAGTCAATACGCAAGAACGATAACATTGTGTTTCCCTGGTTCAGCTGGTTCTTTGATTACGCGCTTAAGGGTAAATGTTACAAGATTCTGTATGTCTTGGGAAGCTATATTCCATTCCATAGCTTGACCTTTGGGTTCTCTTAGAGGATGTTGGAAATTGTATTCAATTACTTAAGTGTATGACCATAGGCAATATACTGAGGTCCACCTCCTTTCCAAATAGCAAATTGGGCAGTATTTATTGTTATTATTACTCTTTTTATTTGTATATGGATAAAAGTATTGGGACACCTGGCCATTACACCAACGGGGACTTTTAAGACATTACATTCTAAATACATAGACATTAATATGTAGTTGCGACGCCCGCTCCCTTTGCCTCTTATAACAACTTCCACTCTTCTGAGAAGGCTTTCCACAACAGGCTTTGGACTGTTTCTGTGGGAATTTTTGCCCAATCATCCAGTAGAGCATTTGTGAGGTCAGGCACTATTGTTGGATGAGAAGGCCTGGCTCACAATTTTTATTCTAGTTCATACCAGAGGTGTTCGATGTTGTTTAAGATAGAAGATAAAATAGAGAGAAGACAGAAGGTAGAATATGCAGAAGTGGTTGGCAGAGCAGGTAGGGAAACACTTAGAGAGTGCAAGATAGAGAGTGAACATGAATGAAGAATGAGAGAGTGAGAGTGAATGTGGCCACCAGGCAACAATATTCAGTCCCAGATTAAAAATGCCCCATGATTTTCGTTCAAACAGAATTTGTACAGGTCATTTTTGTCTAAGATACACATACATGGAATCATTCATCCTACCTTATCCAAAGTGGCCCAGTAGACCAATGGATGTCTATCCTTTTTATTCTGCTGAAAATTTTCACATTTGTCAGGGGCGCTCCCCCTTACAAACCAAAACAAATGCAATCTTAGTCTTTCAGCGTTTTTGTTTTACAGAGCCATTTTCATATGTTT
This sequence comes from Spea multiplicata, assembly GCA_009364415.1. Lineage (NCBI taxonomy): Eukaryota > Metazoa > Chordata > Amphibia > Anura > Pelobatidae > Spea > Spea multiplicata. The sequence continues at coordinate 6,619 of VKOC01024217.1, read as the reverse complement.
TTGACAAAGCTGCCAGTGAATGTAGCATTTTTATTAATTACAGCTATTCCCTTTGTAGCTAAATTACTCTGTAAAGATAAAAAAATAGTTTGCTTGCAGATTACACTTTCTTTTACAGTGTGTTTCTTTTATGATGCAAAAACAAAATCCCCCAAAGTGTTCCTGTCAGCTCTAACAGTGGTACTATTGTTCATGATAAAGCCACACAAATTAAATTCTCTTTGCAAAGATCACAATAAATACAATTTGAAGTGTCGTTTGCACATTTAAGGTTTTTTGTAAAAAAAAAAAGATATTCTCCCCAATCATGGAAACATAGAATTTAACAGCAGATAAGAACAATTTGGCCCTTCTAATCTACCCTGAAAAGGTTAAATTCCCTCACTGTAAGTAAATTATAGTTTGTAGTGTATGTAATATCTTGTTCTTACCATTGCCACAATATGTCACAATTGAACCCTGCTTCTATAGTATTTTAAGGAGAATTAATTGGTTAATTGCATGTTTTTATATTATATTTACTCATTGGATAATTGGAACTTTTTTTTAAACTAGTAGCCTATAAAGCACTTGGTAATGAGTATTGTAGAAATGCGCTCTTTCACCCGGCAAGATGTCTTTATCAACCCCTAGTAATCTTAGAGACTTATTAATATACATAGCCCTGTTCTGATCAGGGGTGCCATTGTGTTCATGTACATGGCAGCATGACATCATCAGCATGACAGGGGAGATGAGACTCCTTATCACTATGGAGTATTTACTTACACTGCTTGGAGCTCTTTAAGCTACTGGCTGTATCTGGATCCATTTTCATAGCTCTCTCATTGAGTCAGGGTGCTGCTTGCCGCACACTTGGTGGATCTATTACTGTATTCAACCTGCTCCAGAACTAACACTGGGACAGCAGATCAAATGGATGATGTTGGTTTCACATGATGTGATCTCTGTGTAGGTCCCTCTCACATGCACGCCTCACACCTCTCAGCTTACTGTAGCTTGATCCTACTCACTCCTAGCAGATTCAGTCCATCCTATAGCTCCTGGCTTTCATGCGACAGCAAGTCCAGGAATTACACAGCACTAACTCTGCTGGTCCCTCCTCATAGTCACAGTCTGTGACACAACAGGAAAACATGGAGCCCCAAATCAACAATTTCAAATCATATTTATATGATAATGTTTGAGCACCTTCAACAATGGACCCACAGTCAAATTTTGCACTTGTTTGAGGTTAATGCTACCAAATCGGAATAGGTAGGGGGAAAACGGATGGACTAATACCATTTCATTACGTAGGAGGTCTGTGGAGCCCTTCCAAATATTTGTAATTTATTTTGTGTCATATGTATATGAAGTTTGGTGCCAGGCCAAGGCACTTTAATGGGCCTTTCATTGTTCTTTGATCTCATTATGTGCTTAATCAATTCTGTGGGTCTGGAGGTAGGAAAGCCTTTCTCTTATTAAAGTAAAATTAAAAACTGTTTACCGTATATTTAAATGACTTCTATCATAAACGGAACTGGTTTCTAAGCAGTTTTGCCTGATCTCTTAGGTCAGAATGTGGATAGGTCACTCCAGTGAAATTTTAAGCCACCCTCTGGCCATTTTGTACAACTCAACTGGGAGAGTTGGCAACTAAGCTTAAATGTCTAACTTGGAAAAAAAATTGGGATCACTGACATATTACTTAAAATCTCTGGTATAGCTTGTATAAATACACTCGAAAGCATTTAAAGCAAAAAAAAAGTTACTTTTGAAATATAGTTTAATATTTTGGCTTGACAATTAGTTCAGAGGACGTTCCTAGGGACAATCGTCATTGGTACTGAATTATGTACTTAATGGGGATGGTTTTTCTGAAAACATGGACATCTGGATACCCTATTTTATTGCTGAATAAACCACATCAATGTTCACAAAGGAGAATACACAAGTCACAGCAGTGCTAAATATTTAAAAGTAGTAATAATGTGAGCACACATAAGACATACAGAGGTAGAAAAAGTGTTTAAGGGGAACTCCTGGAAAGGGCTGCGTAACTGAGCCAGGACTAGTTGACCTTATAAGCAATCTTCATATAAAGTGCAGAGTCCAAAAACAGGACAGGAATTGGGATGCAGAGACAGAAAGATACAAAAAATACCTTACGTGTTTCAAACTGCTAAACAACTCTTAATCATAGGCAACAATGACTGAAAAAGTCTTGGATTTAAATTAAAGGACAGCTTGCAAATGTGTTCCAAAGTCATTAATTGGATTGCTAGATTCAATGTTCTTAGGTCTCACATATGCAAAATGCAAAACGCCTCTGCACCATAATAAAGAAATAAAAGGAGAATTTAATACAATAAAAAGTTAATGCAATGTGTAAATAGAGTATAAAAACAAATGTATATCAAGAAATGTAAGGTAAATAAAACATAGCTGGGCATTTACATGTTAAGTGTGAAACGGACATCTGCACAAACTGTATAGTACACAATAGTACAGCGCTATATAAAACAATAAATAATAATATAAAGACACAGTTATAGAATGTTGGAATCAACATCAAATTAAACTAATTTATGCAAGTATGCTGGAAACATTAACGGAAGTTACAGGATCTGATATAATTAAACATAATCTGTATATGTATACATGGCTCGGCAGTGGCACCGACCAATAGTTATTAACACAACTAATGTTAGAAAGTGAATTTAAAACCACTTAACAGTTAACAATAACATTACATTACATACAAACCCAATTACAGAACACAGCTGCTTCACGATCAATGAAACAGTTTTCATATTCAAGATTAATAGTAATATCAGTAACCACATAAAATAGTGAAGGGAGAAATATTTAGTCCGAAATAAGTGCAAATAAGTACAAATTTCACATTTTATTTGATTTATTTTGTTGACTATAGGGTTGGACTTGCTATATTTGGAGCCAATGGAGATTCTAATATAAAAAGAGGTATGCATTCTGCAAGGCCAGTTTAGTCTTAATTCCAGGGAAAATGTTGCCAGGAAACCCACTTCACATAACGCAAAGTAAAGGCAGAGAGATGTAACCACAACACCCCCTCTTCTTTATTAGGTTTGCTAATAGCAAATTGTTCAGATCTTAATATACTATAGTAAACTGTAATAAATACAATGGATTCATGGTCAATTTAATGGGATGTTTCTTTGATTTGTTTTTTTTTCTATTTCGTTTTGTCAAAATGCAACTGTTGTTTTTTTATGGTTTTCAAAAACCATTTTATTTTTAATATGTTGCATCAATTATTATGGGAGCTCAATTTTCTACTATATTTCATTCAGCTGTGAAATTAAAAGGGTCTTTTAAATGTTCTTTTCTATGAAGAGTCACATTATTATGGATACGGTCCTCATAAACATTGATTACTGCAACTGCGCTGTTTGACTTCCTAATCAAACGTTTAACTGTTTATTCCATCTTCAGAAAAGTGTGGGCTTTCTACTACAGGAGAAAAGTATAGTAAAAATGATACCATTTATTGGCTAACTGAGAGTTTGATTGCGAGCTATCGAGACCAAGTTGTTAGGTCCCTTCCTCAGGCATTAATGAAGCTAACAAAGACTTGACTAAATACAAAAGCACAATTCACACATTAACAAAGACATTAGATAAACACAGAGGTATTGGGGAATTTGTCCAGCAGTAAATTAGTTGGACTAGCAGAGATCCAATGGACAGATATGGTTCAATCAAAGCATCGTTGGTCAGTTCACTCCCTGGTTAGAGGGGCCATAAAACCATTAGACATATGCCAGATCCATGAAGGTGTCAAAAGTTCCCAGGAATAAGTTGTTTGTAGTGAATTCGAATTGTGGGAGGATTAATGGTTGGTGATGTTATAATGGGAGATGAATTCTCTGTCTCTGTTGAGGCCAGTATTAGGGTATTAAAACGGTATATTAGTTTGATCTCCCATATCTTTCTCTCCCTCTGGGTGCGGAACGATCCCATCAGTACTGACAGCTTCACATCCTGAATGCTGTGTCCAGGCTGACAGAAGTGTTCTCCAACAGGTGTATCTATTTTTTTCTGTTTGATGGTATGTCTGTGGGAATTTAACCGTTTGTGTAATGCTTGGCCTGTTTCCCCCACGTACATCGCTGTCGGGCATTTAGCACACATGATAAGGTAACACCACGTTAGATGATTTGCACGTAAAGCAGCCATTGATTTTGTGGTGTAAGTGTGAGCCTGGTATCTGTATTTGATCTGTGGGAAGGATGTGTGCACAGGTCTCACATCTCTTTTGTTGGCAGGGAGAGGTACCATTTGCTGTTCGCCTGTAAAGGGTGCTCCTCACTATACATTGCTTGAGATTGGGAGGCTGTTTGAATGAGAGCAGTGGGGGATGTGGGAATATCGTCCGAAGTCTTTCATTTTTTTACTATACTTTTCTCCTGTTTTCTCAACGGCTAACACGGTACAAAACCTTTTATCATTTTGGCTTTCTACTACAAATCTGATGCAGAAACACATTCTGATCATCTCCTTTAGTGTTTTTTGCCATTTAGATTGTTTTGAAAACACAGTAATTCACAACAATTATTACATGAAATATTTGAAATGTAGACAAACATAAAAATAGAGAAACAACCAACAATATATAGTTGACAAACATGTCGAATGTTTGTCATATAAAGAAAAAGCTTAAAGATGATACCTTCTTTAATCACATTATGCCTAACGAAGAGAACTAGATTGTAGTGTCCATGATGGAGCAGTCATTAAGCAAGCTCAGGATCGGTCTGCAACGGTGTCAGACAGCGGCCTGTTACTGTCACGCGCGCCGCGGTCCCTACCTCTGACGCCAGGGCTGCCGCGCCTGGTCCCGACTCCTCCATCGCCGCAGTCCATGCCGGGCGCACACGGCAGTGTCGCGGTCCCACCTCCTCCTCTTCGGCTGGGATCGCGTCTACTAGCCGTGGACGCTCCGGTACGTCCCCCGCGCGTATCGAAGGGGACGCAGTTATGACGCGGCTAAGGTCCGCATCTAGCGTACCGCAACGTACGCAGCGTACGCAGCGTACGCAGCGTACGCAATCTATGCAGCCTATACAGCCTGTGCAGGGTGCGCAACGTACGCGGCGTACGCAACGTACGTAGCGTACACTGCACAGCTGTTTGTAATCACTCACCTATTTAAACACCACTTTTCTCTCCAGTATTCACCCTTTCAAAGTGTTATGCTTTCTGGGTGTGCTTATATTATCTCGATTTCCTTGTGTACCGACCTTTGCCTGTTTTTTGACTACGATTCCTGCTGCCTGCCCACGACCTCGGACCTGTTTACCCGTTTTGCTCCTATTCTGCCTGCCTCGACCTCGGATACGTTTGACACCGCTGCCTGCCTTTGCCCTTTTGATTACGGACTGTATACTGGACTTCTCTACAGTGCTTATCTGCATAGTAGGATCCTTCCTCTCTCCCTGACCCCGTGACAATTTTGAACGGGTCAAAACATGGATCCCGCGGATATGGCGCGGTTGCAAGCACGCCAAGACCTCCAGGACCAGCGTCAGGCGGCGCAGGCTACCCAGCTACAGTCCCTGGAACAGAAGGTGGATGCCATGACGGACTTGTTGCGTTCTTTGACGTCTCTCCCAACCGTGGGAACACCCCATCACAGAGACGCTCATCACGAGGACACAGGTTCCGTTGCCAGACTCCCTCTGCCAGACAAATATTCTGGAGATCCGAAGGAATGTCGTGGCTTCCTTAATCAATGCATGCTCCACTTCCGAAACCACCCCCAGGCGTTCCAGACATCCTCCAAGAGGGTCTCATTCATCATTTCGCTGCTCAAAGGTGATGCCTTACTATGGGCCTCTCCCCTCGTGGAGCAAGATTCATATCTCCTCGAGGACTGTCCCGCTTTCATGGAAGCCGTACGGACTGTTTTCGATGCGCCAGGTCGCAAAGAAACAGCAGAGTCTTCGCTGCTTGATATCCAGCAAGGCCGCAAAACCTTGGCTCAGTATACGGTGGAGTTCCGTACCCTGGCCCATGAGACCAACTGGGAAGAGGGCGCTCTCAAAGCCGCCTTCCGACGAGGCCTCAATGAGAAAGTTAAAGACGCCCTCGTCTTCCATGATACCCCCGCGGATCTCGAGGATCTCATAGCCCTATGTCTCCGACTGGACAAACGAATCCAGGAAAGGGCGAACGAACACGCCCGTGGAAAAAGACCAGGACCGCTCGCCTCCGGCTACACAAGGCCTCCGGTTGCCACGTCTTCCTCCTTCATGGTCGACGAACCCATGGAGATAGGGACAGTGCGCCACCTCACTGAGGCCGAAAAGAAACACAGACGGACACAGGGGCTCTGTCTATACTGCGGTCAAGCTGACCACCTGTTATCCTCCTGTCCCAGCAAACCAGTAAAAGACAACGCTTAGGATGCACCGGAGAAGGCACCCTAAGCGCACGTCCTTTTCCTTCTCCTCCCGCTACACGTCTGACGGTGCCCGTCTCCATCCGTTGGGAGGAACACGTTGTAGCCGCCCGCGCCTTCATAGATTCCGGGGCTGCGGGCATATTCATGGATCACCAGTGGGCGCAGGAACATCACCTACCGCTTCGTACC
>VKOC01024216.1:0-23687 GCA_009364415.1 Spea multiplicata | reverse complement strand
TTCTATCCCAGGTCCAGCTGATACATTCTGTATTCCCTATTCCCTTTAATACCGCGTGATATCCGTGCACAGACACGCGCATTCTATCCCATGTCCAGCTGATACATTCTGCATGCCTCCAAGTGACCTGAGTCCTTATTTTCAGGAGCTGCCCAGCTGTCCCAACAAGCTGCCCCATTGCCCTCCATTTGTGTGCAGTGGGGATCATGGACTGCTGAAGAGATCCTCAGATCTCCCCTGACCGCCCATTGGCCTCGTGGCCACAGCACGACGCAGCCATCAACATCTATACCTGCTGGGAGGCTGTTCCACTCATCTACCACCCAACGTAGTGCAAATAGTTGGCCTTTCTCACAGAACAAAACTACCAGCAAGACAAGATTTTCACCTCCCGCAAAACATCAACAAAGCACAAGGAGCGGCCACCACGTAGCTACTCCCGCGTCTCAAATCAGGTTGCCTTCTGGCATAAAACGTTTTTTTTTTTGTTTTCATGCTTTGGTTAAAAAATAGACTTTTTTCCACGTACTTTTGTTTCTCCGTAAAACTTAATTTCTTGAAAGCAATTTCAAGAATCTGTGCGCCGGTGACCGTGTCTTAGCAGGTCAAACTCATCTACATGGTCCTGGCTCTTATCCATGCATACCGCCCAACCGTTTTTGCCCACTGTTCCAGGTAACTGCCCCACTGCCCCCCCATTGAAGGCAGTGGGAATCATGGGGCGATTGGGGAGATCCTCTGATCTACCCTGACTGGCCCGAGGAGCTCTAAAGTCAATGGAGCAGTTGGAGCAAAGGCCTCCATAGCAGCTATCATGTGGCCACCTGGACGTGGACTTCTGCTGGTCGATAAAAGTATCGTCTGTAACCAATTTGCACGATGGGGGTTCTAACAAAGTTATTCCGGTGCAAAGTACATGGGCGGCACCACTGGGCAAACACCTACCTGGAACTTGGCCAGTGTGCCAGATGGCCAGTCCGAGCCTCCCATTACCACCAATGGAACGGCCCAGTCGTTAGAGAAGACCATACCCATTTCCATAAATACCCCCCAACATTTCAGGGGTTCAAACTGAGACGCCTGTGTTGGGGCATGGCTAGAGGCAGAGAGGGGCATACGTGGGGCCAGGACCCCCTCCCCCAACATCCACCACACCAGAAGACCTACCTCTTCTCAACCCAAGCTCAACTTGCCAGTCCAGCCCTACACAACGCTATGGAATGGGCTATGGGATCCTCACTGGAGCCTTAGGGGCTTCTTAGCGTGAGGTTTAGGGTCCTCAACCTTATTAGCCACAGTACTGTTTTACTAAGCAAAAGTACCTTATTTTACCCATTTTCTTCTATCTTATAAGCTCCTAAAATGGAAACTTTGCTGCTTTCCATTCCCTAATAGAATGTCTGGAACTTTTCAAAATATCTTAATAGTGGAAATTCCTAACCCCCCCCCCCAAAAAAAAGCGCAAATCAAATCTCCATAAAACCTGGTTTCCAGATTTAGCTAATTGTCTCCAGAAACGCAGCACGCTTGGGCTTTGATGACCACGCTCTGCGCCCCCCAAACATCGCTGCCTTCCATATAAAATCTCCGCTAAAATAAAACAGTAATTAATTCTATTAATTTTTTTATATGAAACTTTAAAAATGATTATTTTGGGGGGAAAACTATGCTGGGTAGTTAATTTTTGTAAGTATTTTTTTGGGGATTTTGATTACATTTAACAAATGTTGAGTGTCCACTGTTAATTCTATCCACGTCACTCAAAATTATTATTATTTTTATTTTATTATGAATATTTTTTTTAAATTATTCTTTTTTTGAAGAGGAACCGGCAATTCTAAAAATTACATGAAATATGATTAGAAAAATTGTAGAATGGCAATTATAAATTTTCTATCCATGTCACACAATTTTTTTTTTAATTATGAATATTTTTTAAATTATTTTTTTGAAGAGGTACCCAGAATTCCATAATTACAAAAATTGTAGAATGCAATTATTAATTTTTATTAACGTCATTAAAAATTTGTTAAAAAATATATTATTATTTTTTTTTAATTATTCCTTTTGGAAAAGTTACCGGATTTGGAATTTCATTTATCTGACTACAAAAAAATGTTAAAATGCCAATTTTTAATTTCCACGACGTCACTAATAAGATAAAGTTTTTTAAATTAGATTTTAATATGGATTCAAACAATTACTAGAATTCCAACTATTAATTTATAATTCATGACTCTGATTGAAAGTATTTTTCTAAAATAAAAAAAATTAGATTTTGCTAAAAAAAAAAAAAAAAAAAAAAATTTGTTTTTGGTAAGGTACTGGATTAATCAGTTTATATAATATTATAAATTAATATAATATATAATATTATCATGAGTGACCTCTGAAATCAAGGCAAAAAACACAATTTTTAGGTCTCTGGACTTTTTTTAATGCATGCTCTTGCGACACTTCTGCTGGGGCTCCTATGGTGGAGCACCGGAAAGGTCATGTGACGCCGGTGCTCCATCATAGAAGGCCTGGCAGAAGTCCCGGGTAGCAGCGGAGGTTGGATCCACCGGCTGCCCCCACTTGACACTGTCTGGGGCACGGGGGACACGTCTAGGGATGCATCAGTAAAGCCGGGGGGGCGTACAAGGCATATCTGTGGGGGCAGAGTGGCATTATAGGTATAAAGGCATAATCTGGGGAGCAGATTGGCATATGGGGGGAGTATAAGGCCATATCTGGGGGGCAGAGTGGCATATAGGGGGGTTATAAAAGGCATATTCCGGCGGGCAGAAGTGGCATATAGGGGGTATAAGGCATATCTGGGGGCAGATTGGCATATAGGGGGTATAAGGGCATATCTGGGGCAGATTGCATATAGGGGGATAGGCATATCCGGGGGCAGAGTGGCATATAGGGTATAAGCATATCTGGGGGGCAAATTGGCATATAGGGGGGTGATAAGCATATTCTGGGGGCAGATTGGCATATTAGGGGGGTATAAAGCATTATCTGGGCAGAGTGAGCATATAGGGGGTATAAGGCATTATCTGGGGGGCAGAGTGGCATATTAGGGGGTACAAGGCATATCTGTGGGGCGCAGAGTGGCATATAGGGGGGGTATAAGGCATATCTGGGGGGCAAGTGGCAAGCCGTGGGCAGATGCTGCATAAACTGGGGCAGGTTGAAAATAAAAGGAAATAAAAATAATACATGCATTTTCACCAATCATAATTTTTTATTAAATTGAAAAAAAAGGTTTACATGAATTTAAATATTTACTAATTAAAAACGTTTTTTCCTTGTTATCGTCTTTAAAATTTGAATTAATATGCAAATTGGGGGGGGGGTCTCTATAATCGAGCAAGTGCGGTATATACTTAAGATACATGATATCCCTGCTTGAATGCAGGTGAATGCAGGTGACTCAATTAAGTGTATCTTTAAAAAAAGACAACTCGAGGTTTCCATGACGACCGGTATAAGCCGGTATAAACACATTTGGCGAGTCGCTACATAGAATCATCACGATGGGCTATGAAAGGGTTAATAGTTCAGGAGCCTCGGGGGTTCCCCAGGCTTCCGGAAGGGACGAGGATACCGGGTTCTGACATCACTGCACAGGTGGGCGTCGTATGACATCACGTAGGCTGCAAATTTAAAGATGCTGTTCCACTTACACAAGACATCGTTCGCTCTTCCTCCCCAGGCCCGGGACCGGCCGTCCGGCACGCAGGACACGGGGTTGCTATGCCGACGGCATTGTGCATTTCTTTATATAGCACCAGCAGATTCCCGAACGCTGTGCACCGTCTATACTACTTCTTTATTCTCAAAGGATAACCCAAATTTCCAAAAGACTCTTATCGGGTGAAATGGCTACCTCCCCATCGGTGTTAGAAATTCTATTGGGGCATTGGAAGCCTCAGAGGTGCCTCCTTCACATCAAGAAGAGACCTCTGAGGTCTCTAAACAGCTTATGTTGACTTTGACCTCATAAGAGGTTCAGTCTGGTTCTTCCTAACAGCCAGCATGTTCCACGCGTGTAACACATTAACAGCCAGCATGTTCCATGCGTGTAACACATTAACAGCGCATGTAACATTGCGCAACATGGAGCGCTAATTTGCACACAACTCCTAAAAAAGCGAAGACAGAGACGACTGCGCATGCGCGTACGGAGACACGAACGCGCAGAGCGAGTCTTAGGGCCTCCGCGCGCGCCCCTAAGCCCCTCCCAGTTTTTTTTCCCCTCCGGGCTCATAGGCTGGAGTACGAGCTCCTCACCCTTCCCCGTTTCCGCTGTCCACGCGAACCCCGCCTCTCCGCCTCGCGCTCGGCTCTTACCTTATAAAGGCGTCGGCCGGGCGGTCTCCTCCCTGAGTGCGTCCGGAGCAGCAGCGGCTACGGTATTCACTTCACCTGTCACCCGTCTGTCCGCCTACCGCCGGCATGTATCGCTACCTGGGGGAGCTGGTAACCCGAGGAGGGGGAGCCCTGGCCTCCTGCGCCGCTGAGACTGCGCTCCCGGCCGCCTCCGCTCTTCCTCTCCGCCGCTACAGCCAGGCCGTGGACCAGGATGACGACCCCAACTTCTTCAAGATGGTGGAGGGCTTCTTCGACCGGGGCGCCGGCATCGTGGAGGACAAGCTGGCGGAGGATCTGAAGACCCGGGAGACCGACGAGCAGAAGCGGGTCCGGGTCAAGGGCATCCTGCGCATTATCAAGCCCTGCAACCACATCCTGAGCGTCAGCTTCCCCATCAAGCGGGATAACGGCGAGTGGGAGGTGGTGGAGGGGTACCGGGCGCAGCACAGCCAGCACCGGACACCCTGCAAAGGAGGTACCGGCACCGGGGATCCGGATTCTACCCTCCCGCTGTGATTGGTGGGGCTGGGTGGAGGACTGACGTGTGTGTGTGTGTTCTATGTATCATATATGTATAGTGTGTTAGTGTCCTATGTAGTATATATTATATATGTATAGTGTGTTATGTAGGGATTATATCATATAGTGTGTCCTATGTATTATATATGTATAGTGTTTTATGTAGGGGTTATATTATGTGTTTGTGTGTGATATGTAGGGGTTATATTATGTGTTAGTGTGTGATATGTAGGGGTTATATTATATATGTATAGTGTGTGGTACACTCGCAGTTCAGATATGACAATATACAGGAAAGTGTATATATTGCATGACAACTGCTAGTGTGCCATTATATATGTTAGTATATTACTATTATTATTATTTATTATTATTAAATACCATATTTATTATATATGGTATATATTGTTTGTTTTGCATTTTTTTTTGTTTATATACCTAGTACAATTATTATTGTATATTAGTGCTGTGTTATTATATATATGTATATAATCATACTATATATGTTGTGTACATATATTTATATCCCTACCCCCTGAGTGTATATAATATATAATTAGCGGCGTGCTTGTATTATGTGTGTGTTTGTGTCGTGTATCTGTGTTTATTCCGCCGGCTGCTCGTATTTCTCTTCTTTTCTGCTGTTTATTAAACGTTGGATGCCTTCCCGTCCGGGAGTAATGCCCTGGCCTCGTCTTACATGCGGGAGTCAAACGCTGATTCCCGTGCATGTTTAAATGGCCTCTGCTGGGATGCTGATCCATGTATCTACCACCTTTACTTCAGTTTTTAGACTGAGTAGCGCCCGTATTTCGCAATACTGATAGTGAATAACTGCTTGCTATATCTTCATATTGTCTGCATTATTCTATAGCGCCATCATATTCCATGGCCCTGTACAACCTAATGAATTGGTATTGATCCTCCGCATTGACTGCGTTCTGTATTCCCCCCACTTGCTTGTCCCATTTGTAATTATGTGCCTTTGACCTGTGTGGAGTCCTTACAGGGGGTCGGTGCACCGAAGGGGGTGGTATAATGGCATGCGCAGCTGTCGGGATCGTAAAGTTGCGTGTCGGCTGTAAGGGGTCGCAGCGTGGCTCTGCGCATGCTCAGTTTGCCCAGAGCGGTCTATCGAGCTCCCCTTACACACCCTTTCTGTATATAATGTGAGTAATACGGCCCCTAAGGACGCAGTCTTCTCTGGGGGGTCTTCCAGGTTTACCTTCTGGTTTAATGCCGCGCGGCCACCTTAACTGGAACCCTGTGATAAGCCTTAAACTTCACTATGTCAAGTTCCTCTTTGCTGTAGGTGTGGTAGATTGGTGGAACAGCCTCCCAGCCGAGGTGGTAGAGGCTAATACAGTGAGGGGATTTCAGGATCTAAGACTTTGTTGTGGTCCCTGGCTTTCTAAGGAACCTGTGCTGCTTCCACGAGAAGCCCCCCCCAGTGCAGACAGGAATGGTGGTCCACGTCGGTAACATTACTGGTTCCAGCGGGTTGGGGTAATAAGGAGGTCCTTCTGCCACTGGTGACCTTCTCTAGACATTGAGAAATGCCACCCTTGTGGACCCCCAATAGCCCTCATAGTCCCGGCGACCTTGGCTGAGGCTTCTATTGGTTGGCCCCCCCATCACATGCTTTTTATAGGCGGGTTCCCATGTGAACTAGAACACAAGACTGAACGCCATTGGTGACGGGGAGACTCTCCATGGTCTTCAAGTGCCTTCACGATAGGACTTGAGCCGACTCCTTTCATTTCCCCTCGCTGTATTGGCCTCTGCCACCTCTGCTGGGAGGCTGTTCCTCTTATCTACCACTCTGGCAGTCTTTGTAGGATGGTGCTTATTTGTGCTCGTGTGCTTAATTTACCCAAAATGGGAGAATATCATGGGATTTCCTCTGCTTTTAGCAAAATGACGGCCCCCGGGGCTCGTTTCCATTTTGAAAGCAGGGAGTGGCCAGAAAATGGTTCCTCAGAAAGCGTTTGGTTCGAGTCCAGTGGAAAAACCAACAATTCGTGAGTCACGCAGGAATCCTGAAAACTGAAGGGCTTTTCGTGCCAAGGGCCTCTTGTGGGTCTCAGTGCTGTGCAGAATGTCAAACGCAGCATAGGCGGAGCAGCCTCCCAGCAGAGGTGGTAGAGGCAAATACAGCGAGGCGATTGCATATGGCTCCTGAGTCTTAAATCTCAACCCGTCACTGGTCTCGTTTGAGTCTTTATGGGCAGACCATCCTAGAAAACCTCATCTGTGTCTTTTTGCCCCCTCCAGGTATCCGGTACAGCACAGACGTCAGTGTCGATGAGGTGAAGGCCTTGGCTTCCTTGATGACCTACAAATGTGCGGTAGTAGGTAAGTAGCTGCCTTCCGGCAGTTCCGGCATTGTCAGTCATGTGACATTTTCCCGGCTCAAACACCACACTGAGCTGATGCTTTACGGTGATGCTAATGAAGTCCCTTCCTCCATAGACTTTCATTAGTCAGAGAGTCTGACTGGGTGATTAAGACGGAGCCATTCTACTGTGTGGCTCAGGCAATAGGATAAGGACTCTGTCCGAGTGTCTAATAGAAATGGTTACAATGGCCTGTAACATACAGATACTAGTAGCCAGTAATGAAGGGCAGACCCGGGCTGGCACCCCATGATAACCTGCGGCCCCCGGCTAAACACCCCTTACGGCAAATCGAGCATCTGGTTACCCCTCTAATGTCTCGCGGTGGGCTGTGACACTTTATTTTACCTTTCGACCCACAAGTAGCCTAAAGCGCCTAAATCTGTCCGAATGCACCCCAGGGGCATCGATGACCTCGTCTTCTCTATGATGAGAACCGGTGTGGGGGGGTTGCTTGATCTCCCCCCCCCCCCCCGGAGAAAAATGACCTCATCGCTCGAAACGTTGTGTTTTGCAGATGTGCCTTTTGGTGGAGCCAAAGCTGGAGTCAAAATTAATCCTAGGAACTACTCGGTAAGTGATTGATTTTAACCGGTTTAACCCCCCCCCCGGTCATTTCTTTGGTTTGGATATTACCATCAGATGTCTCCTTCATTGGCTCATTAGAGCCCCCCCCCCCAACTTTACCGGAGGCAGGAGCTCTCGTTTGAGTCTCATTGGTTCTCTCGATGTCTCCCTACTTTTGCCGCCGACTGCTTTTGTGTCTCCTTGCCGCTCAGCTCCGCTTCTCTTGCATCGTCTTGTGATTCGGTCTTCTTTCTTCGTAACCTGCGCCGTGGACATGGCCTCTGCAGAGCCTCCAGACACACCCTTTCCCCCCGATTGGCAGAACCTAGGACTGGGTGTGTCCTGGAAGCTCCTCCCTTTTATATAAGTTCACCGGGAGGCAGTGTCCAAGGAGACGAAGCACGAAGACAGAACGAGATGCAAGAGAAGAAGCGGAGCTGCACGGCAAGGAGACAAAACAGCTGCGGAGAAGAGACGTTCGGAGAGTGAATGTGAAAGGGAATGAGGATGAGTGACGACTAACTTAGTCTCCCAATGGAAAATGCCCTCCAACTTCTACCCTCAACCGAAAGGGCAGGTGACCTAAATCGGGAAAAGAATGGACCACGTATTCCACTTATAGATGAAGCAGACGATTGTTTGGTCCTTTCTTTTATCTTGCGTTAGACGCCCTAAAGCCTTCAGAAAGTGAGCAATCGCGTGGAGAAGGTTCTTTGTGGAACCTTCCGCAGGGCCTTACGGTGACTCTCATTGATCCTGCGTGTGATAATGGCCAGCGGGCTTGTGTGCCAACGGCCCGGGTAGCTCACACCTGGGTCAACTCCGATCACCGTAATGCCCATCCCTGCGGTTGTAAGTCTATCTGGCTGAAACCAAGCCGGTGATGACAGAGGACAACCACAAGAGCGATGAGCTAATGCCGCCATTGTTGGCCACGTGCGTGTTCTGACTGGCCACTCATTCGAGTGATGGCAGTAGATATTTTGCCGGGTGGGCACATCTGCACAGAGACATCGTGAAGGTTGGAGGGGGCGATGCTGGACCCCCCCATTCATTTGTAAGAAGGACGGGGTCTTTAAAGGGACCGTGCATGAACTGGGCTCTCCGGCTTCCTGAATGCGATCTGATCCATGTTATCTCTCCTAGGATGCGGAGCTGGAAAAGATCACCAGGAGGTTCACGATAGAGCTGGCAAAGAAAGGCTTTATTGGTAAGTGGCGCTCAAAAGGTGAATCTTCTGTGCGTCGGCAAACTGTGGACCTTTATGGCCACCATCTCTGCTTGAGTTGGTCTGATCCCTGCCGGTGCTGCAATGGTTAATCTCATAAGTAAAACGGGCGATCTCTTGAACATATAAGCCTTTGTGGCCGTTTGGGCTCACACGGATCTGGCGTGTTTGTGTTTCAGGACCTGGTATCGATGTCCCTGCCCCTGACATGAGCACCGGAGAGAGGGAGATGTCCTGGATAGCCGACACTTACGCCAACACCATTGGGCACACGGTAAGACTTACCGATGCGTCTCGATTATGAATGTTGGTTAGATTTGCGTTTGGTTGCCCCAATAAGAATGCCGCCCTTCCTGTAACGAGGCCCAATGTTTGGACTTGCCCGAGTACAACCCTGTTGAGCGAGTTATCCACGTTGTAGCAAAACATAAGGAGCTGCGGACTTGAAAGGCTGCCATCGCCAGTGAAGTATTGGCTTACATCAGCTGTCTGACGCGGTGGGGCTATCCGGTTTATTCTTCAGGAGACGTCACAGGAGTCTTCTGGCCCAATGCCCACGACCTTGTTTGCCCACCAGCCTTCTGGAAATGAGCTATAAGTCTTAAGGTCTCAGAACGTGCTCTCTTAAGCAATCTGTTTCTCCATCGCAGGATATCAATGCTCACGCCTGCGTGACCGGTAAGCCGATCAGCCAAGGAGGCATTCACGGACGTGTCTCGGCCACCGGTCGGGGGGTCTTCCACGGCATCGAGAACTTCATCAATGAGGCTTCCTACATGAGCCAGCTTGGGATGACTCCTGGCTTCGGAGACAAGACGTTTGTCATTCAGGTAATCGGCTTTCGTATGTCTGCTTATAGAGCACCGGGCTTTGTAGTGGTGTAATTCTGGTGCTTCACAGTAGAGTTGACCATGGTTCTGCCTCATAATCTACGTGCAGTGCTATACTGCGTCCCGTCGGAGGACCACTCTTGGTCATTGATGGGATGGTAGGCCTCTCCCAGGCTTGGGAGGATCACGCTCACAACCTAAAATGTCTCCTTGACAGGGTTTTGGCAACGTGGGTCTTCACTCCATGCGTTATCTCCACCGGTTTGGTGCCAAGTGCATTGGCATCGGTGAAATCGATGGCACCATCTGGAATCCCAACGGCATCGACCCTAAAGAGCTGGAAGATTACAAGTTGGTAAGTTGTGGACGTCACCGGTACCAAACCTCTATGACTTGTTCATGACCATTGACTTCATGACTTATTGCTTGAAGTTCTGCTGTTGGCGTGAAGGATGCATCCAAAAAAATGTTTGTTTCTAATCAAATATTCTCCTTGGTTGCCAATAGCAACACGGAACGATAGTTGGCTTCCCGAAGGCCCAGCCCTACGATGGAAACATCCTGGAAGCAGACTGTGACATCCTTATCCCGGCAGCCAGCGAGAAACAGCTGACCAAGTCCAATGCCCATAGGATAAAAGCCAAGGTGAGCTGGTGGCTTGGCCGTATGGACCATCTGCCGCGGGAAGCGTACAGATTTAACCCCTCGTTCCTCGTTTCAGATCATTGCAGAAGGCGCCAACGGTCCTACAACACCCGAGGCTGACAAGATCTTCCTTGAAAGGAACATCATGGTCATTCCAGTAAGTCATGAACTTCTATTCCCTTCACCCCAGCATTGGCTGGCTTTTTCCTTGAGTAACTCCCCGGCGTCGACCAAAAACCTGGCTTTTTGTCCAAATAAAAGCTCCTTTTGTCTACAGACCTGGAGGCCACCGGTATCCGGTCATGTGATATTTTGGGTGGCTTTCCCTGCCCGCACACTGCACTGGGCTGATTCTTTGTGGCAATGCTAATGAAGTCAGTCCCTCCATAGACTTTCATTAGTCAGGGAGTGATTAAGACTGAGCCATTCTATTCTTTGCCAAAGGCCATATAAGGAGTCAGGGTACAGCGAGAATGTGTAAAAATGGCCAATATGCAGCTGCCTAAACTCACTATAATCTCAAACACTATTTTTGATGCTTAATATTTGTCTTGAGTTATTATACGGGGGGCGTTATTTCCTTGGTCTCTGTTTTTATTTTCCAGGATCTGTACTTGAACGCAGGTGGTGTCACCGTGTCCTACTTTGAGTGGCTGAAAAACCTCAATCATGTCAGTTACGGCCGCTTGACCTTCAAATACGAGCGCGACTCAAACTACCATCTACTCAGTACGTGTCGCCCTGCCTCGGCCCCTCTCTCTGCCCCCGGGCTTCACTCGGTGCTAACGTTCCTTTTTTTTCTCTTTCAGTGTCTGTTCAAGAAAGTCTAGAACGGAAGTTCGGCAAACATGGCGGCGCGATCCCCGTGGTGCCGACGGCTGAGTTCCAGGCCAGAATATCTGTAAGTAGAGAGGCTTCCCCAGAATCAACTCTCGGATATTTAGCTGGCCCTGGATAATGTATAAATCAGTTTTAGTATGCTTTATACAGGGCCGTCCTACATATTGGCCGGGGTTGGCTTTATCAAATAAACCTCCTTTGTGTTGTAGTTATCACTTCAGATAAGCGCAGCCTTTGGACTTGAAGGAAAGCGCGCGTGCGCGCGTGTTTTGTGGCTTAATAGGGGTTTACGTTCCCTGTAGTGCCACCTGCTGGCTGCTATGGGGGCAACCGCAAGATTACGCAATCGCTCTTGATCCGTACAAAGCTGTTTAAAACGTATGGGTGCGGCGCTTTTTATTTGCCAAACCGCAGCTATGAAGCTGTATTCAGAGCTAAGCAAGTTCATTTTGGTTCAGAAAACTAAGATTTAGGACCTTATTTCACAACGTGAAGTAAAGGGAAGCTTGGCGTCAATCGCTTCCCTTTTTTTTAATTAACTTTTTATTTACCAATTTTTTTTTTGTTTTTAGGGCGCTTCCGAGAAGGACATCGTTCATTCCGGTCTCGCCTACACCATGGAGCGGTCTGCAAGAGTAAGACTTCATTTAGCTTTATAAGGGGGGGCTACAGGGGAGGGGGGGTCTTGTAAAAGGATTCAGATGATGGACGCTAACGTCTTTTCCCCCTCTATTTCAGCAAATCATGCGCACGGCCATGAAGTACAACCTGGGCTTGGACCTCAGGACTGCCGCCTACGTCAACGCCATAGAGAAAGTGTTCAAGGTGTACAACGAGGCTGGCCTGACCTTCACATAAACGGCAGGGGCTTCTCCGCGGCGCCGTCTTCTTCTGTCATCCTGTCTCATATATCCATGTTTACATGTAACCCCCCCCCTCCTCACATGCCTTGTAGAGGACACAAATGCTTCCGTCCATATATATTTTTTAACCCCTTTCAATGTACACAATGTGGTGTATAGAGACCCCTGCGCCCCCCAAAACATTGATTTTTCCCCCCCTACTTGAGGCTGCGCAGTAGAAATCTGCTGCTCCTGCCCTGATTTCCATTTGTTGTAAGGACTACGATCTGTAATCTACCATTTAGAAGTTTTAATTGGTTAAAAAGAAAAATACCAGGGCATTCTGAATGTTCGTAAGCCCTTTCTGCCCCCATCCCGAAAGCCGTTGAATGCACTTGAGCGCGCAGGCCCTGTCGCGCGTTAACCTCCCCTGGCCCCTTCGGACGTATGCTGCTAAAATAGCATTTTATGACATCATCATCATGTTAAGATCTAGACCTACTAATATTAGAACAAACACAGCACTTGTACATGCGCAGCTGGGTTGTTAAGAACGCGATGGTAGACGTTCATCTACTGCCCCCATCAGGCATTTGTGTCTCCTGCCGTCGCCCTTAAAGAATCTGTGACGTCAGGTTGCAGGGAAGCTAATGTTTCGTTTTAGCAGGAAGAGGACATTCATGGCGGCCTTTTGTTTCTAAGTTCTGTCATTATGTGATGTCATCATGATCCGTTCACGAGCTTCTGGAACAATCCGGCTTAAACTATGTCCTCCTAGAATAACCAACAGATGTTTCTGGAAATATTTTTTTAGCTCTCTAAGGCCTTCCACATAATAAACACACAAGTTTTTACAATGTTATACCGACTGTAGTCTCAAGATGTTTGTCTACTTCTTTAGCATATAGGGCTTGGTTTGTTACCGGTATTTTATATAGTTGTTGCCATATTGAGTCACTGGACTCGCACTCGTACATACACACCATCCATACACACATGCATCCAGACACTTGTACCCAAACACACATTCTGCAGGATGTTACACAGGAGAACCTCATTGCTTGCTTAACCCTAGTAAAATAGTGGTATGATAATGGTTTCCTGTACCCTGTAGGCTCACACACAAGGTAGCTACTGAGAACCTGCATTGGACGTCCTGCTTGACCACATGTATCTTCCTTCACTTATTGAAGGATCTGATTGCGGGGCAGAGGATGCGGCTGCTCGCTAGGTTTAAAACACTCGGTACATTAAGCTTCTTAATGTCTGATCCCTGCTGTTATGTATGGATCACCAGGCGGCGCACCCAACTGTCTATTGCCAGGTCTGTTGGGTTTCATAAATTGTTTGTGATGATTGCGTTCACCACATTGTTTTGACATCTGTGACGCACCTCGCAATCTGAAACTTAATCTTGATGTCACCGCCCTAGTTGACCACATGAGATGAGCTTCTATCCATCGTTCTTCTAAGCTTTCTACTCCATCATCCATCCCTTTGACGTCAGCTGATTATTCCCAGGAGTTCGTTGACCGAGTCCATGCAGAAGACGAATTTGCTCGGCTCCTCCATCCATACCAGTTGTCAGATCTGAGCCTCGATCCGGCCGGTGTCCGTTGTAATCGTTTGGGATTTGCTTTCTAGGATTTGGATATATTTACATGATTCTGTAACTGATCCTTTCGGTGTTGTGGCCGGTCAGTTTCATTGGGGACATAGTGAAGGCAGAAGTCCCTCAGGTTCAACCAGACCTGGGCCTGCCAGTTTGGCGTTACGGACTGGGTATACCTGGCCGCACGTTGCGCAAGCATGACATACTCTCAAAATCATGCGGTTGGGTGGCCTTAAAGGGCCAAGACGCCTCATCGTTGCCAGGCTGGCCCTCATTCGATCTCTACTGTTGATCCAGAAGAAGGCAACCTCCCCATATTGAACAAATTTCCAATTGTCTTGAAAAGAGGGGAAAAAATCAATTTATGGAGAAATCGCACCCTAAACGCTGGTTAAAGAAACTGAATGGCCGTTGTCAGAAGACGACGTACAGATTGACAACACCTAACCCAACGAATGAGACCGTAGCTGACCGTATTGGGAGAAAGCCTGCCGTTTGGCAAATTCTTACTAAACATTGGCCGGGTCCCACATTCTGAAACGTGATCTCTGACCAGCTGCCCGTCACACTTGGATGCGGCCACAACATCAGGGATGTTTTTTTTTGACAGCCAAATCAACCAACTAACTAAATTGAATTGAGAATTGGGTTAAACTCCGCTAGAAGAACCCGCATGTGACTACTGGCGGCCCTGTTGAATCTAAACATCAATGAAATAGATCTTGGACCTTGGGACATTCGTCCGAGTCGGCAAACTTATGAGGTGAGTGTGTATGTCATCTCCGCTGGCGGATATCATTGCTTTGAGTGGCTTATTTGGAGTGGTTAGCCCATAGAGGCAGGTTCCCCCTCGAAGAAGCTCTGTTATAGCTCAACCTTCTACATCTCTGCTGTTCTTACCGTGAAGAACCCTTTCCCTCGCTTTAGGTGAAAATTAATTTCTTCAAATCTGAATGGACGATCTTGGTCTTTGTACAGTTCCATTATTAAACAGGGAGTCTTTCCTATTGTCCCTGTACATACTTATTTAATTATATAATTATAGGAAGCCCACCTACTCTGGTCTCTCCTCATTACTCATTATCTGCACTTCAAGCTCCATAATGTCCTTTTTCAGATGCCCATATTCAATGTCTTATCAATGACTTACGCTGAAGCAAAATGACCTCAATACCCCTCTGTATACTCTACACGCCGATATCTTACTGGCTGTTGTAGCAGCTTCCTGACATTGAACACCATTTAAGTTCTGTCCAAGGTTATCAGAAGATGACCAGTTGTCTCTTGAGTCACCGATAAGCTTAGAAGAAATCGAAGCAGCAGTGAAGTCTATGTTCAGGACCAGATGGGTTCACAGTATACAATCACAAATTATTTTCCGTTTTCGGTCCCCAATTGGTCAACCTGTTTAATGGCCTTTCCTCGGGACCTATGCTGGATCAACAATTTAATTTGGCCCACATTACGGTCGTCCCTAGACCTGGCAGTGAACATTGTGGTAGTTATCACCCTATCTCTCTAATTAATACAGGCCTGAAAATACTAGCCCTTAGGCTACAGCCTTTTTCCCCCTCATTGGTTCACCCAGGTCAGGTGCTTTGTTCCCGGCAGGTTGAGTAGACCGCTCACCACTTTGGAAGTTTCTGTACCGAAGATACTGAGGCCACCCAACTCTTCTCAGTCAAAACTATCTGCCATTCTCCTGACAACGCTCTCGACCACCAAACCTTATTACATGGGCCTGTGGGAAAGGGATCCTGGAAAGAATTTGAAGCTAAGGGAAACGAAAGACACTTCTAATTACACCTAAGGGTGCAAGTTCGAGGAAATCCACCTTTAAGTTACTCACTCGGTGGTATAAAGTCCATGCAGATCTTAATCACGTTCTTCCCCATGTTCAACCTCAGTATTGGCGATGTGGCTCTGATATGGGTTCCTATAGCCACCGATGGTGGTCGTGTCCCCTGGTCCACTCATTCTGGGACACAGTCTCAGCGTTGATCCGCGTAGTGGACGACCCTCATATTCAGGCTATCCCTGAGTTTGTCCTCCTTCACCACAAGTAACGTTCAATATGGGAGGTAGGAAAGATCTTTTAATTAGAATAAGCCAAGCCTCTTATCCTGATATTCAGGAAATAAGATAAACCACCACCTATCATGGCCTGGTTCTAGAGAGATTTTTATTTATCATATGGAAGATCTGGTCATGTCTTCCAAGAATCTAGCTTCCAAGAATGGATTTAAGTGGCCACCTTGGAAGGACCATAGTACAATGTGTCTTATACCCTATACATGTAAACGGAGATGTGATTATTTTAAGGTGATTGTCTGTCTACAATTATTTTCAGGTCCTTCTCATTCGATCTTTTTTTTTAACACAGACCTATTTAATGTTTAATTTGCAAATTTATTTCCCCCCAAATGCGTAGCCTTGTACTCGTCAACATTAAATTCCATCCGCTTTGCGTTCCGAAAGAGCAAATTATAGAAATGGGGTCAATTTCCAGGATAGTCACAATTTTTGGGCACTGTTCAGGGACGGACTGGCGTTCCAAGGCTGATGGCCGACTGCTGGGTGCACTGACGTCATCAGCCGGCCACCAGCCTCCGAACGCCAGTCCGACCCTGAACATAGATGCCTCATTGTCCCACTTTTGCAGGCAGTGAGGATTATGGGCTAGTTGGGCTAGTTGTGATAGCTGTACAGACCATCATTGTAGCTCCCACATGGAAACGCTATGGGGGGGCTATCTGGGCAAGTCCTCCAAAGTCTGGGGGCTAATGTATTGTGGCCCTTTAGTTTAATTTTCATGAATGCAGAAGACGTGGTTACCAATAGTTTATTCTGTTTATTGTAAAGAGAAAATCTCCATCATGATGATTGAAAGTAAACCGCAG
Source organism: Spea multiplicata (assembly GCA_009364415.1). Classification (NCBI taxonomy): domain Eukaryota; kingdom Metazoa; phylum Chordata; class Amphibia; order Anura; family Pelobatidae; genus Spea; species Spea multiplicata. The sequence goes on along the minus strand of VKOC01024216.1, from coordinate 6,946 downwards.
CTCATTTCGTCCATCCTCCGGGGAGCGTATCTTTGACCTGCGATGTCACTTGCCCGGTGACATCATCGCATGTCTTCTGAGCGGCTTGGCAGCCTTGGTCGATAACTGTTACACAACAAAAACACCGAATGTCATCATTCTTGTGGATGGACTACACGAGGCTCATAGATGTCTCAGATTCTAACTCCAATGACCACCCAATGACTGCTCATTACAGTAAAATGCGTTGGGGTCCATGCAAAATGGTCTTCAATAAAATACAATTGTGGGGCTGCACTGTTCCTTTCAACACTTGTCCTAGACTATATATATATATATATATATATAGCAATAAAAGAGATTTTTAAGGTTTCTAGATGCCACATACCTTGTTGTCCTATTTCCTTCCCTTTGTCCACACAGTCTTGGACCACCTGTTCACCTTGCTTTACTAAAAAATACAAAGAACACAAACATTTCAATTTTTTCTTTAAAAAAAACCCCAAAGGTCCAGTAGTTTAATTTTCCATTAAGAAGCCTGTCCTCAAAGCTGAGGTATCTAACCCATGAGGACCAGAGTTGTCCACCCCAAGGCAATCTGAGGCTATATGCTCTTTAGTGGAAGTTGAGGCCAATATGTACATTTATACGAGCTTTCTGGACTTCAGAGGTCTCTTCTTCAGGTGGAAGCAGACCCTCGAGGTTCTAAAATAATACATAACTTTATGTTGACCCAACAGCTTCGACTTCTCTTGGCTGATATGGCCATATCAATTTCACTCAATAATCGAGAAGACCATAGAGAGGAGCTGGACATGGTTCCTTGGGATTTTTTTTTTTACAATTTGTTGGATGTTAAAGATTTCCAACCTAATTAGCCCCCATTTAATAATCACATTGAGAGATTAACCTAGGCTGGTGTTGTGGTGACCTCCATGAAGACATTGCCCAGTTCAATAACGCATGGAAGACATTCAGCGGCACTGTGCGTTTTCCCACATTGTTCAAAACAAAAAATGTACAGGTGGATCCGCTCCACCATCCTTGCAGTGACCAGCTTCGCAGTGCATTCTGAAGCTTTACAACCCTTACTGTATAGAATGTCCATCTATGTTTAAGATGGACACTTGGTTCTCCTAATCTTAATGAGCGGGTAGTCAACTGGCAAAGCCTAGCCTAGAAGTTGGCTCAACCAGAACAAGTTTCTTGTACGTGGGCTTCTTAACATCATACAATCAGAGAATAGGGTTGAATGTGACGTATTCTGGCCTGGGTCATCTAAGCCTAGACCTAGCAAGTCCAAGGGGGGGGCTGGCAGCCAGTATTCAATGGGCTGGTTTGAAGGGTAATCACTGATCTCCCCAAGCAGCATGGATGGCTGTGCTGAGTCGGCAAAGTCCACCAGTTTCCTTCCAAGTGGAGCGCCAGGATTTAATGCCGTGTCCCAACCCCTAGACGTAAAGACCTCCTGCTCCAATGCCTTGGGTTATGTCTAAGCCAGGGCCGAAAGGTATATATATCACTGGTGTGTATCATAGATCTGTGTGCCCTGTGTACCTGAGAAGGTCTGGTTTAGGGTCCGTAACTAAAAAGATCTGCTTTCATCTATGGTTATTGCATGGACTTTCTGCTTGAAGGACACCAATCCAAGTCTCAGGAGAATCATGGAACCCGAGAACCTGCTGTGCGCTTGCAGGTACCCCAAATGGCTGCAAATATTTGTACTTGTATCGCGCATGTGATACTCACGGATCGGTGGATACACACCCTTGTTTTCAGCTTGACCACTTTTGTGGAATGACTCACCTTGGAAGCCATGCACCATAACTGGACGGAGCTGAATGGAAGCTTATTGTCTCCGTCCTGCCTACCTTCTATTGCCGCAGGGGATTCCATGTACAAAAAGCTATGATAAAATCGGGCCGGTTCTTTATATACTGCGCCTTTTGTAATGTATTCATCAAATAGATCATACGTGATCGGGATGAATGGCGCATTGTCCCCCGCGGGTGGAACTCTGGCCACCACAATAGACACTTGGAATTGGATTCTGATGAGTAATCCAGAATTTTATTATGTTTTATGCCAAACTAAACAAAGGAGATAAATCACCTAGTAAACCGAGGCAGGTACGATCACAATACCATTTCTTTATGTCAATATTTCAATGGCCGCCTTAGAAAGGATGGTGGCCGGGTCATGACCACATTATGTCAACTTCAGCCTCCAAGTCTCTCCAGCAGGTGAGTGGAGTAACAAATATCTACGTTTTACTCTGAAGGAGAAACCTGGTTTCATCTCCTTTTCTCCCAATAAACTCCCTTTGTCTGCACACCTGGAGGCCGCCATTGCTGTCAGTCATGTGATGTTTCGTGTGACTTTCCCGCTTCAAACACCACACTGAGCTGATGCTTTATGGCAATGCTAATGAAGTCCTGTTTAATTACATCCTTCACAGACTTTAGTCAGTCAGAGGGTCCTGCAGAGTGATTAAGACTGAGCCATTCTAATTTTTTCTACATAAGTCAGTATAATAAGGTCTGGTCGGTAGAAGCATATACTTTAATGGCCTCTACCACCTCTGCAGGAAAGCTGCTTCGCTTATCTACCACACTTTCACTAACGTAAAAAATCAGCAGTTTTAGATGATTTCTCCATCCTTGAAGTAAACGTCCCTCTTGTACTTGGTTAAATCCCTTTATATATGTAAAGTTTCTACCACAGCCCCCCTCTCTCTCCCCTTTCCTCCAGTCTATACATTAAACCCCTGCCCCCTTTTTTTGCCCCTAACACAGAACCCGCAGTCCTGCCTTTGGATTTTTACATCCCATGTGCGTTATTTTATATTTATCAATGTTAAACTGCAGCTTCCGTACTCCTGAGCAGTTCTTTTAATTAATTTAATTTAATTTAATTAATGAGCCATTTGGGTTTTTATATGAATATCTATACTGCTGCGGAACTTTGTTCTAGTTTTTAAAAGCGATACTAATAGTGATTAGATATATATATAATATATATAATTATATTATATATTATAATTAAATGTATATGAAAGTACTTTAATATACATTAATTAAAAAACAATATATATTATTTACCTTTGGAAGAAGCTGCAGCTTCAGAGCATGCATGCACATGGGTGGTGGTATATATATATATATCTCCTGCATGGGTAATAGTTGGCATTCACAAGGGAGTCATCACAAAAACGTAAAGGGTTATCATATACATTAAAGTGCATATGATGGCTGGCCTGTCCCTTTAACTAAAAACTCACTGACTGCGAAAAAATCCTCTAACCAGTTCAGATGGGAGGCTGCGCCACTTACCTACTACCTCTCGGTAAAATAAAACCTCATAGTATACCTAAACCTATAATCCTCCAGTATAGACTTTTTTATTTTATATTTATTATTTAATATTTAAACATAAATAAAAAAAAGCGTTATTAAATGTGAATAAAAATCCCAATAAAATGTAAAAAAAAATTGTAAAAAGAAAAATAAATAAGGCTGAAAAAATACAAAGCCCAAAAAAAACTAACGAAATGTAAATACTAAATACTTATTGAGCATAATTTTAATTATTTTAATTTAATTTTCATTTGATGAAGATACATGAAAAACTAATTTTAAATCATTAATTGTAGTTATTATTTTTGGCTATTCAATAACATGTACATGAAGCAATCTTTACCTCTACGGTGTTACTCTACGTTAGAGTGCAAGCTCTGTGGGTCACATATGTTAAAAATTATAGTCCTTTTAAGTGTTAAAATGTTTGAAGAAGAGGTCATAATCTAATGTTTTACTTTACTAAGAGGGTGGTGGATGAGTGGCACAGCCTCCCAGCAGAAGTGGCAGAGGCTAATCCAGTAAGGACTGAGTAAGGAACAGCAGGAAGAGTAGATGAGCCCAACGGTTCTTATCTGCTGTCCTGCTCTATGTTACTATGGGGTTAAGGAGCAAAGAATCTTTAACCCTTTGGAAACCAGAGGACATTAGAAGGCAGCCCTATCACATACGGTCTTGTTGGCGGGTTTTACCTGAATCCTGCGCCTTCTGCTGGGCTTGACCCAAGAATCCAGACATGATTGAAGCCGGCGGAGACGGTATGTGTCGGAGATCACGGGCTGGGGGTTACTCGGCGTGTTCTGTTCCTGCCAACCCAAGAGAACGCGGCTTTTATAAAAAAAGCACCGACTCCTCCCAAAAGCAGCATGAGCAACACTTGGCTGATGTTACTAATTACTGCTTAGTGGAAAGTAACATTGTGATCTTTTTTATTTATTTATTTCTTGTTGTTTGCTACCCTGAGGGCATATTGTACAGTATTTTTCCACTTCGTTCAAACGAACGTTTAACGAGACGCTCCAATGCCCCACCTGTGAAGAAGGCACATCAAAGTGCTTTAATATGCGTCCCTTACCTGTAAGAAATTAAAAAAAACAACACTTTGGGAGAAGCTGAAGCTCCAGCATTTTGCCCCCTTCCGTTTTCGCGGCTCCTCTGATCGCTCCTCTGATCGCTGTGAGTATACAGCGCATCCACGCTGACACGAAGGGAACGTGTCCGGCCGAAAGCATCTCCTGCAAGTCAAGGAGCCGGAGGGTGAGGGGAGAAGAGCAGATACTTGGTGACAGTCACTTTAAGAGTTAATTTAAGGGTGTCACTCCGTTTTCGTTTGCATTATTGTGTATATCATGGCTGGAGCGTCTCTTTCAAGGACTAAGTCACCTTCTCAGCGTAGCTGACGTTGTCTGATGTTGGCTATGATGGAGCTTTATAAACAATAATCATCTCACGATAATAACGTGATCATAATACTCACTGCCTGTGTGTTATCACCCCAAGAGTGAGACTATTTGGGGTATTAGGAGTAGTTTTGTTGGCCCTTTTTACGCGTTTGCAGCGACAAGTACGTTGATGGCGCTGGACCACTAAGCGTTTGGCCGATGGCCAGTGCAGAGAATCTTTTTTCTGTTACTAAACACAAGATGTTTTTCAGGGTCCCAGCGTGTGAGCTGCATTAAGGACAGGCCGAGGCTTCTCCATAGTGAGTGAGTTGTGTGTGAGCGCGTGTGTGTCTGTCTGGGTATGTTATTGTGTGTCTGCTTATGTGTATATGTCTAGGTATATTAGTGTGTGTCTGCTTGTGTGTGTTTGTCTGGGTTTGTTAGTGTGGTGGCTGTTTTTGTCTGCATATGTTAGTGTGTCTGGGTCTATAAGCGTGTGTCTGCTTATGTGTATGTGTCTGAGTATGTTAGTATGTGTGTGTGTCTGGTTGTGTGAGTGTGTATGTGTCTGGGTATGTTACTGTGTGTAGCTGGGTGTTTGATGTGTGTGTGTCGGGTGTGTGTTTGGGTGTGTGTGTCTGGCTATGTTACTGTATGTGTCTGGGTGTGTGAGTATGTTACTGTGTTGTGTCTGTGTGTTACTGTGTGTGTGTCTGGGTATGTTACTGTATGTGTCTGGGTGTGTGAGGGTGTGTCTGGTGTGTTACTGTGTGTGTGTCTGCATGTATGAGTGTGTGTATCTGGGCATGTTAGCCCATGTGTATGTGTTTGTCTGGGTATGTTACTGTGTGTGTCTGGGTGTGTGAGTGTGTGTGTCTGGGTGTGTTAGTCTATGTGTTTGTGTGTGTCTGGTATGTTACTGTGTGTGTGTATTTGTGTTATGTTAGTGTGAGATTGTCTGACCCTGTTTGCAGCACATATACATGAATGATGAATACACACAATCCTGCCGATGATTAATGCTCCTATATTTAGTATTTGCTGCGTCGGAGGGATCTGTGATTTCTGGCTGTCCCGGTCGGGGAGCGCACGACGTGTAATATTTATATTATGACATACATGAAACCAACCGACGCCTGCATACATCTGCACGACACGGTCACCATACACACTCTCACGCAGTTTCTTGTTGACCCCTTTGCAAGGTCTCCGGGGGGATTCACCTGGCTTACTCACCACCGGTCAGTTCCAGCACCGGCTCGGCGAACGCTGCGGGCAGGGGGTCCATACCGATGAGTGGCGTCAAGGTGGGTGTGTAAAGAAACACCATTAAGCTCGTTGAGACCTGTGTTAACCTCTACCACTTCTACCGAGAGGCTGTTCCACTTATCTACCACCTCATTATATATGTATAAATATAATTTTCGCATAAATTGATGGCAGCTAATATGCACGTGGCTGATTTTGTGGCGTGCCTTGTAGGAGGATGGTTGAATACCCCCCCCCCACAACAAATCCGGTGTCCCAATCCGGGGTGTGTGTATGTGTGTAGCTAGAGGCAGGGAGCGCTGCGGCCCCACCTGGGAGGATTCGTTTTTAGAAAATTAGGGCAAACGGCACCCTTCCCAATATTGTAACATAATGGCGACGGGGCATCGCCATTCGGGAACCTTATAAATATCAGCGGGCAATGACGCCATCAACCCATAAAAGTATCTCGGTGCTAAAATAGCCCAGCAACAAAGATCGATCTCCTTAAGTAAAGGAGAAAGCAAATACATATATATACGTCACTTAAACCTAATGTATTTATTTATAGATAAGGTATGGGGGAGGGGCTGCTACCTCCACGGTAACGGGTAAATGTCCATGTCTCCATTCCTCCTCTTCTTCATAATCAGAAGATCAGATGTCATTTCCCTCTCCCATCTCCTTCTCATTCCATCCTTAATCCGAGGCATAATCAGCCAGGCGCTGAATGGCGGCGCTTCTTTTCATACGGCCATCGCTGACGCTGTCACTTCTCACTGCGTTCTCCTGGTTGCTCCAACCTTCATCTGATGTTTCCCTGTCCAGGTTCTCCAAGGTCTCATCGTTGGTTGAGTTGGTTGAGACGCAGGTGGACTTTGGGGAAGTTGGCCGCATGTTAAAATCCCTTTCGTCAGTTTCGGGGTCGACCACGGTCCAAAGAGGATGGAGAGCCTTTGATTGGTTTTCTGAAAGCCATAA